>CM076577.1:69500455-69586292 GCA_034641835.2 Pinus albicaulis | reverse complement strand
TCAAACTGTTCAAAATTTCTTGAAACCAATGCCAAAACGAATATCTCGTTGCCCTAAATCCAATGCAACTAAAATCGCTCAAAGTTGATATTGTATGCTCCCAATATCACGTTCTGACCATTTTCCCAAACAGCTAAAAATTTTAAATTTGGGTTGCATGTACGCCCAGTCAGCAGTCTGTACATTGACTAGGTAGGTGACTAGGCAGGTTAAATGTATTTTTCAAGACCAATGGTTGTGCACCAAGTGTCTTCATTTGGTTGATTTTTGAATGTTGTTTTTTGATTAGTTGAAGGTCGACCAATGTTGGAGAGCCACGTGGGCCAATTTCTTACTGCTATGTGGCCTCCTGATGGTGTATTTAAACTTGTTATGGGTCAAATTGACCTCCATGCAAATAGAACGAATGACCTACCGACCAGCAGCACGGAGTCTTACCACTCCTCCACAAGTTTTCCTTATTAACCATAGTGCACGAGTTGTATTTAAACTTTAACATATGGAAAGTTTTGGTTCGAGATTGGAGTTAACCCCTGGCCCCCGTTCCACCCATACCACGAGACTACAGTTGGGCAGCCAGGGGCGCAGGGTTAACCGTGGCCCAAAACCACGTATCACATACCACACCATGGTTCAAATGGAGTCAATGTAATTGGCTCCAACACCACGGTAATATATATATACCACATTTCAATAGGAGTTTGATGGCAAGTTGGAACCCATTGATGGTACCACGGTTCATGACTATAGTTTAAACGGAGTCGGGGTCGGAGTTAACGATTTTTGTGGGGAATTCAAACCTAAACCCACATTTAACACACCAAACCACAACACCAAATACAGTTGTAGCGTAGTTACGATTTTGGCATGGTAATTCAAACCGGCCTGAAATCAACAACACAAAACTTGCCATGTGGCCCCTATCTGTCGGTTTATGGGGGTCATCGCAGCATTTAAAGCGGCAATAATTTTCACCCGAACCAATATGAATCTCGTCGGTGCGAGGTGAATATGTCGCTCCACGTTGCCTAAATTGCCAGAAATTGTAGGATGCATTGTAGGTGGGTGTGAATTGTAGCACAGTTAGTAGAAAAAATGTTATAAAGCATAACTCAATCAGTTTTTGACCAATTTGAGTGCAGAAAGAGCCCAGGTAGGGGGTTTTTACTATTCTGGAGCCATTGGAGACATTATTTTTTCGTTCTAAGCACTACAAATCCATTTGAACACATATTTTGAGCACATAATGAAAGAGGCCCAACATTAGCAGCTGGACCAGTCGATGTAGCCCAGGAGGGGTGAACTCCTTCATCATTTTTCTATCTTGTGTTTATGTTATGGTATTATTGTCTCTATTTTATGCTGCAAAACTAAGTTTAAAACTTAATTTATGTGATATGGAAACTTGTCTAAATGCATAAAAAACATTAAATTTCACTTGCAAACCTTCATTAATACCTTCAAGTTTTTTAATACAGATCAATCAATTGTCGGATGCCATGTTAAGTTCAACAACATCTTGGACTTCAAATTAGAGTGTCCAAGTATTTTCATTTCCAATTTCCAATACTTCTTTAATAGCTTCGCAATATATATTATATTTTCCCAACTTTTAGAATATGATTCATCATGCCATGATTCATCATTTCGAGCTTTAGAGGCCATATCCCTCTTACTTAGATCATCAGAGGCTCATTTCATGTCAAGAGTAGATTATTAGTATGAAACCAAAACCAAAATCAAATCCATACCTTTGAACACTTCTGAAGTAAAGGTTTGGATCAATACATCATCTTGACTTCAACAAATAATTGTCAGTGCGGACATATCTGGAGCAGGGAGCTTGCTTCATGTAATGCTCACTTCAACCATAACACTTTACCAACATGCCCAGCCTTTCATAAATCAATATTGAGAAATCAAATCAACTAAATCAGTTCATCAAAGTTTAGAAGCGAGATCAATACTAATATCAAAGTCATCAATATCTCAGTGTCAATTATTTAGACCTGGTGACAGGTAGAGCTCTCATCAATTCATGATTTCATCTATTATCATACCAACAGGTTTTCATCCACCATGCAATATTAGTCCAAAACTTCATCAAGTCATTCCCATGATCATAATAAAATTCATTTTTGTCACTAGATGCAAATGCATACACCAAGGATGAGTCATGTTGGTTACATCTTCATACTGAATCACAACTATCAATATTCTAACCACGGTTCTAGGAACGAGGAGGCCAATACAAAACCATTTTTTTGAATACCCCCATAAGTCATTGAAGGTCACTATGCTTATATATCATTATCTTCAAGGCAAGTCATCAGTCGTCAATTCAAATCAGTATTCATCGATTCAAATCCAAATTTGTTATCATATAGAGATATATAGTCCAAAACATATCTCAATCAACAAGTCAAATTTCTAAGTCATTGTTAAGCATCATGTCAAAACTTCAAACACTGTGTCTCTATATCAATCATCCAAATCATTCCAAACCCTTGCAGCAAAAACTTCAAACATAATTACATATCTATGTGTATGTCCTAGTCACCTACAAACACAAGTTCATTCTACATTTTATAGTAATCATTCGAAATTTTATGCTCACATAGATTTTTTTTTCTGCTACACGTCTATAGGACTAACATATTTCAAGTGGACATTTGATTTCATTCACAAAACATCAGTTTTGTGTCCTGCATGCATAGGCGCACCCTGGGGCTCTCCTCAGTGCGGTTGGGAGATTACAGTCACTCCCTTCAAGATGTTATTCGAGAAATTGTGGTTTCCCAACATCCAAACCCTAGCTCGGAACTGAATCAATGCCTTGGATGCACCCTTGAGCTTGCATCCGTGAGACTAGAAGGCTACAACTACACTTGTAGGATTTCATTCATGCGACTGAGGCTTAGAGCAAGGCAAAATTTCTCTTTCCTCAGATAGTAGGAGAAGGGATATTATGAAGAGGTTCTTCCTCTACATGGGAATCCACTTCATTCATCTTCATTCATGTTATCAACCTGTCTAAATTACTGTCATGCATCAACAAATTTGTTAGATCATAAATTCAAACATATACCCATCATGGTCATAACATGCTAACATTAGCTACTATACCATTATATCATGACATCACTCTTCCATCAAGGGTAAGAGTCAAATAGCTTCAAGAATCATGATCACATGCATTACTTCTATGTCATATAAATCAATCTATCAAGAGTTAGGATCATATGATAACGGGAGCTAACAGGAGTGACATCATACTTCAAAGATCACAAACACATTATCACAAATCAATCCATCAAGTTAGGGCATTCAGTTTTACCATATACCATAGTTACTAATCACATCAAAACATAACCTTGATTAATGAACGATATAGAGTATCAATATCATATGTATACTTTCATCATGGTTACTATTCATATCGTGATCAGTAGGGTCAAGTTAGGTCATTCAATAAAACTTTAACAAGAGATTCAACCCTTTCTCCATACTTGCATCATTCTCTTCACAAGCATTATCAATACCATTATAGGAATATGTGAGGTAACCTTCTATATGAGATCCATCAGGCCTTATGCATGTCAAGTGTCTAGAGTGTCATTTACTAGAGTCAAGGTGTTAGCCTTCTTCACATAATCAGGATCTCTAAAAACAATAGATGTTATCCAAACATAAATTTATACTACTATATCAAATATCAACATTAAGTAGTCTCATATAATTAAGAAGTTAATTATGTAAGATACTTTATCAACATCAAGTGTACCATTTCATCATAAGAACCATGGATCCAAATTACTTTCATATGCATGCATGGACCATTTGAGAAGGAGACATTCTCAAAAAATCTTAGGGCTAACCTTGTCATTCAATATTACAGTTGAAACATAACATTGAAACACTATACCATGCATTCAAATACCTAAGCACCTTCTCATAGGCATCTTGTAGTGCTTGTCACATTCTTCAAGAAGAGCTTATTTTCTGATGCTAGATCTTTTCTTCCTGCACTAGCCATGATCCTCAAGAAGGGATCCACTTATCACATCTCATCAAGGATCTTAGAAACATTCAAATACTCAAATATGCATGCAGGAAGTATGAGCAATGATCAAAACAATAATCAGATACATAAGTCTAAACAAGAGTAAAGACGCAAAGAAACATCATAAGTCAAGGAATACTTATATTCAATGAGAGGTGATCCTCTCCCTCTTTAACCAACCTTCAAGATCCAATGTTGCCTCCAATAAATTTTATCAACAACCATGCCTACTAGAGACTATCCCATCTAGGACTTCATCAAATCTGTCCTAAGTGCTTGAGCACCTTCACATGGACCATGCTAGAGTTTCATATATCAAATCTCAAGTCTTTTCCATAAACCAAGGTTTCTCTCAAACCCTAACCATCAAACCCTAATGTACAACTTTCCTATGGTTTCCTTCATACCCTAGAATTATTTTAGGTCTCCATCATCCTCTTTTGCTTCCATCAAAAGTGTCTCCATGGGGGTGATCTCCATGACTTTTCTTCAGCCTAGCTCTGATACCATGTTAATTTTTCATAGGGTTATAGTGTTCTTTTCTTTGAAAATTTCATTTCTTCATTAGCACATTAATTTCACCCCAAAACATCATAACATTATTCAAATTTATATCAGTATTCATCAGCATATGCAACTATGTAGAAAGAACAATATCATCATCATAAATGCAGCGGAACATAAAGGAACAATAGAATAAAAGCATGCACGCATAGAGACACCGAGATTGGTCGGAGACCAAGGCAAAACCCACTATGGGGAAAACCCTTGCAAATTCTTCTTCTTATATTTTCATCAAATGATTCAACAAAATAGAGTACAATGATCCATATCTTTATTTATGCAACTAGCCAGCAAAACAAATAAAACATCCATGAAATGAACCCAACAATGTATACACCCTTAAATTTGATTATGAAGTTTGAACTGAATTTTCACTGACTAAAATAAATTGTTGAACCCTGCAGTCACTGAGTCGAATATTTGGCATTGAAACTTCATCTTTTAGTCTTCAGTCGCATGGAGGAGTCATGCGCGCGACTATGGTTTCCTAGTCACTCTCTGAAGCATTGGAAGTGAGCGACTGGGAGTTGAAACATGACTGCAGGAACCCTAATATATCGATCGCATAGAGGACATGTGTGTGTGACTAGGTTGCTCTGGTCGTACTAAGGAAGAGCTATGTGTGTGACTGGGATGCTCCGGTTGCACTGAGGAAGAGCTATGTGTGAAACTGGGAGTTCTGGTCGCATTGATGAGCCTCGAAGAGTGCGACTGGGATCTAATCTGACTTCAGAAATCCTAACCTCCCAGTCGCATCCACAAAGGGAGATCCGTGTGAATTGAAGGCTCTAGTCGCACTCATGAGCCGAGGAGGGATGGAGTGACCAGGGTTGAAATATTCTAGTTTTGTGCCTACGACTTGGCCCCAAAAACCTAAATCATAGATGCAAGCCTCAGACCCTACAATTGCACCTCAGAGTGAACCTATTCTTCCGCGAACGAGCCTCAGACATATGTGAGCCGAAAACCAAGAGATAAGAGTGTCTCATCATTGACCAAATGAGCTAGAGGCACTCGTATTTAGAGTCTTCTAATGGGTCCACTTACTTTAGGGCCGACTGTGAAAGTTTCAAAACAAAAACCCTACTGCAGTGTCTAGATCTACTTCACCTACTTGTTTGATTAACTTAATAAGTTATTTAACTGAAGTATTCAAAAAAAAATTAAAGCATACACAAACTATAGCCTACACATCTATAGATCATTTACTGAACAATACACACATGTGACAAGATTACACATGATTTTTCGAACAAATGTCCCCGGAAAAACCCAATGCGGGAAAACTGGCGCAGTAGCTCTAGAGGATTTTTTTATTATGCAGAATATGAATACAACATTGTGGGCGCCAGAAATGGTTGGCCCTATAGAGAAATTACACAATAGTTAGTACCTTTCACTCAGAAACAGAAAATGTGGTTGTATCACACCCTCAAACGGGATTTACATATCACAATCCCTTTCTGGCCCATTGGAGCCCTCAGCACTACCTCTGCAGCCTCTGCATCAGCGCTCACTTTCCAGCATCCCCACTGTGTCACCCTCACTGGTGTTGCGTTGCCCCGACTGGGCCTGTGTCACCTCGGTTGGTGCTACGTTGCCCCTGCGTTACGCTGGTTGGGTCTGCGTCACCCTGGTTGGCCTTACGCAGCCTCTGCACAGTACTCTACGTGGTGATGGCTAAAATGTGTCCTCCTGGATGGCTTTGCACTGACTGGTACTCACTGCCCCTCTGCTGCTGTATTCTTGGCCTTGGATCAGATCATCCCTTGTCGATATCTTCCCCTCAATGCACTGCAAAAATTCTTTGAATTTCTCAGCAAACCCCTCCCCAGAAATTTGACTTAGCTTTAGTGCTCTGCCCGTGTGTGTGTGTGTTCTCCAACTAACCCCAAGCCTTTCTCTTATACTTTTCTCGTTGGAAAACCTATGGTCGTGATCTAATCCCTAATCAACGGCTCAAATTAAAATACTGCTTGATCCACATCACTTATAACATTTCATCACATGTGTTTAATTAATTCACTTTAATTTTTCTAATTCCCTAAGTTAGACTTAGGGTCCTCATTAAAAAAAATAAGTATTAGAATAACTTCAACACCATATGGAATTTCTCTAAACGCTTTCTGGGTTTTGGAGATCTTGTGTGTCTTAGCCCCTCCACAAAGTTTCAGAGTTAGAGCACACCCGATGCTACACCAAAATCTCAACACTCCCTCTTAGCGAGGAGTGTTCTTTAGCAATACATCCACATCGAAGTGTTGCCTGATTTTGGCATCGGTCTCTACGTTGTTGATGCTTGGCCTGCAGCCCTCCATTCACTGTGTTGTTGCTTTCTGTACTTCTGCCCTCCATTCACTACGCTGATGCTTTCTGTATTGCTTCCCATGTCACTGCCACTGACACTACTACAAATGTACTGCAGCTCCCTCTCAAATAGTTGCATCATGTTTCCCATAGAACTGCCACTGCTAACTGTTGCATTGCAACTCAATTGTTGAGAAGTAAGCAATTGAAGGACCCATGCCCAATCACTGACAAACAAGTAAGTTGGGTTGCAACTCATCACTGAAGCTCGCTTGGCTGTTGCGTTGTGTTGTCTCCCTGAAGCCATTGTGTTATTGTTACTATTCACTGCGTAAGTACTACCCCCTCTGCATTTTTGAAGTCCCATCAGCCTCTACATTGTTGCTTCTACGTTTTTGTTGCCTCTACACTGTGCTGCTCCATCCACAACCTCCCATCTCTACCCTCTACTTCATTGTGATTTTCTGCACCCACTGCTCCACTCGTCCCGCTATTGTCTTAAGGCTTCCATAGCTCATATGTGATCCAAGATTTTGGACACCTCAAGGATCCTGCCTCCCATCTGTTGCTACTCTACAAATCAATATTGCCCCACTTCTGTGGTTCATGAGCACTCCTGGCTACGTCATCATCACTACCATCGTCCCCTTTTGTTGTTGTTTCCTTGGATTCAGAAGATCCCTTGTCCTTCTTCTTAGGACAATTGTTGGCTAAGTGTCCAAGTTCGCCACAATTAAAGCATCGGACCTTGGATAGGTCCTTCTTCTTCTTCCCCTGTTGCCTCTGTCCCTTTGATGCAATGGTTGCATCCTCCTCCTCTTTCTTTACTTTGACTGTACTATTGTTGTTGCTTTGCCTCTTGGTAAATCTTCTGATTTCCTCCTGACGGAGGATTTCCCACATGTCCGCCCAGGATGGTAATGTTTCCCTGCCCAAGATGCTTTGGAAAAACATTTCCCATTCATCAGTGACTGCATTCAGGGCAGTCCTCACCAAGAGCCCTTCATCCGGAGTCGTACCCATGGAAATCAATTGGTTCCGGATAGTTTGAAGTCTAAAGAGTAAGGGATCGATTTCCGCACCCTTCTGCATTTGGAACAACCGCATTTGATTCTCCAGAAGCATCTTAAGTAACACTGGTTTTAATCACGCATCATCAAACTTACAGTTTGTTGAACATTTGTAGCTAAAATAAACCATTTAGCATAGTCTTATAGAGTCTCATTAATTCTTTGAGTCATTCTAAATATCTCATCTTTTGTTTCCCTTGCTTTAAAATAATCCTTATATTTTGTAAGGAATTTACATTTTATCTCTTCCCAGTAATCTATATTTCATTCATTAAGTTCTATGAACCATCTCAAAGCAACATCTTTCAAAGTTGAAGGGAATAGTCTTAGGTTTTGAGAGTATGTTTTATATTCATAGGTTCTACACAATACTAAATTCAAACAAGAAAGTATTATGGTCTTTGTAGGAAATCCGTAAAATATACTTTGCATTACTCCCGAATCCCTAGAAATCATTATTTGGATGTTCGTATTTAACAAATGATTTTTTTATTCTTTTCCCTAATAACCTCTTGTTTTGTCCACAGGGCCTTAGATAAACGGTCATTGGGTGCACTATTAAGGAACTCCTAGATGTTAATTCATCAATTCAATTCCTTTCCTTATTCGGGTGTTATTCTTGGACATGACCATGACGTGACCTCACCAATGTTGAATTTACAAAAAAAAAATCCACAGGATCTTGGATGGACGATGATCAAGTGCATTGTTAAGGAACCTCTAGATGTTAAGTCACTGGTTCAATTCCCTGCCCTACTTGGGTGTTATTCTTGGACATGACCATGATGTAGCCTCAGCAATGTTAAATTTTAGGAAAAAAAAAAAACGTGTTCTATGGGGTTGTGTTCATCTTTAATAGTTCTAGATGTTGAGCCAAATTTTCCTTGCTTTTAACTTATCTTGGAAATTGGACCAATAGGAGTTTTAGGAAGAAATCTTCCTAACTTATCCCTCTTTCTCCTCGTTCATTCTTGAGTGACCCTAAGAAAATATGAAATAAAAGATCCCAAAAAAATGTTGATCCAGGTGGATATTGGTGGCCACCCACCTATTATACCTTGACCTCCAGTCAATTTCATCAGTTTCCTTTTTTATAGCAGCATTTACTATTTTTAGCAGTTTTTCGGGTCTTGAACTACCGGAGCAGTTTTGACCCCCTAAATGGCGTTCTTTTGAGGTCTGCAGTGGGCCCATAGCCATAGTCCAAGGCCTGCGGCAAAACCTATAGTACTTGGAAAGATCTTTCCGATGATATATCGTGTGTGCCAAACGGAGATAATATGACCAAGTTACGACCCCAGGAAGTTGGTTGCCCAACTAACCCCAACGGGCCCACAAACTCTTGGTGTTTCATCTCTTGGGGTTATGGTTTTGGTTGTTTAGGTTTTTCCTACGTTTTTTAATAATAAAAAGGCCCTTGAGCCTCATTGTAACATAGTTCAGAGGTTTGTAGTAGCCACATCTCTTCTCAGAGATAAACTACCATAGCCCTAGCTAGTTTATTTCCATTCTGTCTATAAGCATATTTCAGTTATTTGATATTGATGAAATGAAGTTTTATTTCTGCTACATCTCTGTATTTATGTGTATTTATGTATTTTATTGTGTTCCTGCATAAGTCCAGATCAAATGGTGCTTCCCCAACAACGCCAAAAAGTGACAAGATTATACAATGTACAAGAAAAAATTTACTTTAAATATCAATCAAAGAACGTAAGCTTTAAAAACACTATGCAGTATCTATGCAATTTTGGAATCTAAATTATTATCCCTTATTTAGTTACATGAATTTTGCAATACAAATGTATGCTTATGTACATAATTTATACTAAGACTTGAATGGCATATTACGTTCAACATTAACTAGGAAAATAAATATCATCTACAATAATTCTGAAACTAAATTATCTAACTAAAAACTTACAACTTAATTATCTAATGCTTTAGAAATTTAATATAACTTTAAACTAATTATAGAAATTGATATTACAAAGAAATAAACTAAAAGAAAACTATTGAAATAAGTTACTGCTTATGTGTTCTAAATTAAAATGAAAACAGAAATTGAATTATAGTTGCAACAAATAGAAGAAAAAAAATGATAACTATAGTAGCTTATAGGAAATTAACTATATCAAAGTAAGAAATCTAGCTACAACAAAGCAAGTTTCAAGAAATACGTTATTGAAAGTAAGAACCCTTCTTCCAAATGAAATATGTCCTGAACACACCCACAAAATAGAAATTGTTATACTGTAAAGTATGATTTACATAAAATACATATAGAAAAGTAAATACACAAATTAAATGGAAAATAAATTAAAACATATAAAGATCACCACAAGAGTAGAATGTCCCTTAAAATAATCACTCACAATCCCACTACGCTGAGTTGCACTATAATTCATAAGCTGGTAGTACTTTGCATTTAAAGAAAAAGAAATAAAACATTAGAACGCTTTCCAATTCCCCCTTCTTATATTTTATAGGAAACTAATAATTTTCATGCAAACTATTTTTTGCTAAGTTCTAGGAGCGCTTTCCTCGCATTAAGGAAAGCAAATACTTTTCTATTTCAAAAATGGATGAAGTTTTGCTAAACTTCCAACCACCAAAACTGATGAACTAACTACAAATTCACCCTCTAGAATTCAACCTAGTACGTTGGGTGGCCTAAAAATGATATCATGGTCAAAGTTCCATAAGGTTTGTGTGCTAAAAGTAGCATTTACAATAGTATGGTGAAAAGGAAAACATGATAAAAAGTAAATATTTACAAAGTTCCATTATGTTGCTCGTGATAAAATATTATGTAGCGATGTTTCCCTTTTTTTTAAGTAAAATTCTACACATAAACTCTATAGAGGTTGTTGTTTCCATCTAAGCAACCTACTGCTAGTGAAAAAATTTACAACAATTGTTGCCAAATGAAAAACCCTAAATCAAGTAGTTGTTACAAGGAAATGTTGTAGCTCATCTTAATATAAAAAAACGAGTGTCCCGATGAACCTACAAGGCACACATTATCCATCCACAAACGCACCAACACATGTAATGATAATTTTCTATAAAAGGATTCATTTTTAACACAGTCCAACCAATATTAAATGTTGCATATAATTGAAGAAAAATGAGATAAATTGAGAAAATTGTGAAGCAAAAAGGCTCTCTTATGAGTAAAAAGAGTGGTTAAATCTGCGATTGAGGAGGACAATCAAAGACCTCATCAGTTTCATCATAAGCATTACATTGAAATGAACCACATATGATTATTTCATAATCATTGCCCCAACTCCCATGGCCTACTTGATAGTCATTGCCCCACTTATGTTCACTAAAATTATGAGGAAATCCATTGACATCAATTCCCATGGCCTTCTTGATACTAGAAGTGGAGTATATTTTTCTCTCTTCCAAATTTACACATCTTTACCAAGAGAAAATAAATAGGAAAATTTGTGGTTGTCTTCTCCCCTCTAAAGTGTCTTGATAATTTGGAATGGTGTGCCTTGTATTTTTATTATTAATATTATTATTATTAAGTTAGACACTTTGCATTATTTTGGCTAAAGGTTACATGGTTCAAAAATGTCAGTCTCTTATCTACGCAGCAAGAAACCATACCAAAGATTGAACGGCATAATCCTAAGATTATAAAAATTGTTTTTTACTAGTGCATCCGAAAGATCAAAAATGTGATATTGATGTTGATTGTCATAATACATTGTTAGGCTACTATTGATCTAAAGAAATAAATGGATTATGGCTTGCATGTAGCTTGAATTTCATTTCTTGTGGCAATTTCCGATCTACAAGTGGGAGAGGTGGGGTTCAACCCGCAACTTGGTTACAAGCCCTTGCCGAAATCCAACAATTGCAAGCAGTTGATCAAAATTAATAGCTGCAATTGAGTGCAGACGCCACCCTACCCCACCCCACCCCCAATGACGTCAACAAAGTTGGGGTGCCTTATGTTATTATTGAAGTTTTTGATCTCTCTAAGGACCACAAATAATGTGCAATCAAATTTTCTCCTTCCACAAAGTAGTCTTGGAATTCCACATCTAGTAGGATCATTGTACAATGCTACAAGATTGCATATATCAACAAAATGTCTAGGTGCTTTGATCTTAAAGGGTTGTTGAATGTTATTTTAAGGTAAGGCTACATAAAGTCATGACTCAATTCTTTATCCATTTGAATGCTTCATCTTGCATAACTTTCCACCACTAAAATAGAGTTGTTTGTGGTTCAATGCATTAAAAATATGCATCATATAGGAACATGGAGTGATAAACTTCCTAATTAGATAATTTTCCATCGATATTCTTTGGAAATGGGCATGGACAATAACTAAAAACTTTGCCAATTAATGATTCATTCATCTCAATGTACAAAAAACCCAAGATAAAAAAAAGTTTTTGTTAGACAAATGTACACTTGTACACCAATAGATTCTCTTTGCAAGACAACAAATATGTTGGTCCAAACAATTCAAGTGATCCTCCCACAACAAGCTGAAATCAAAAGAGAGATTATTAGCCATATAAAAAATCTTGAATGAGTCAAGATATGGTATTAGAACTTCATTCATCATCCTCATGAAAGCCACTAAGGGCATTGTTAAGGCTAAACAACATCACCAACTATTCAAACTATCATTTTCAATTATTTGAGGTTATTTTCATGTATCCTTTGGCTTAATATATATCTAGTGATAATAACTAGTCTTCAACACAACGAAATCCCTTATTTCTCGATGTAATTCTCACACATTGTTGAGACATGATAATCAATACTTTCTCTTATTCCTTAATAGTCATTATGTGCAAAATTTAGTGGTCCATCAGCATTCTTTATGTACCATATTTCTTTGAAGCTAACTAATAATGCATCTACAAAGAAATAAACTAGAGTGAATGTAACCCTTATCCAACAACTCTAGAATCTAGCTCTTAATCTTTTCATTCCTTCACAACAAAGTCTTCTAAAATGCCTCATTCAACAAAGTAAGCCCCTATTGTAAGGCTATGGTGCATTCAATTGCACGACTTGGAAATGATTTATGAGGCTTTCGGAACAACTCAAACAAGGATTATATTGTTTTATTCAATTGCATAAGCTCTTCCCTTTTTTTGGTCAGGTTAAATTGTCTATAACAAAGTTTTAGGTGTTAGGGGAGAGTTGTCTAATGTTGTGCAGGGACCAGTAATTGTTATAGTACTGGTCCCATCAACCCACCAAAAATAGATATATATGCATCTAATAATTAAACATAAAGAAATAACTTGAAGTCCAAATATATATTAAATTAAATCCAAAATCTCCCAAGTCATTGACTAGGCCCACAACTGTCCATAAATAGTTTAATAAGTATCAAGATTACAAATCCTATCATGTCAACTAGAAAACTCATAAAACCATTTTTCCTTCCAAAATGGTCAAGTCAATAAGTACAAAAATCCAGTCACTTCATCCCATCTAATCAGCCCTGATTTTGTGTTAGATAAGTAAATATCAATACCTACACATAATAAAAAGAAATGTTTGTCAGCCATAACTGTTGTGTTATTCAACATTTAAACCCATTGTGTTCAATAAATGACACCCACCCAATAACAACATTTAAACCCACTACGTACAATAAATTACACCCACCCAATAAATTCAATAAATGATTTCCCATTAAAATAGATCAAAACAGATCAAAGCACATGGATCAACAAAAACAAATTCCCAGTCATTGGATCACATCAAATTCAATCATGATCACACATGCAAAATGAAGTCATTGCAATCCATGTCCATCCTTGTCACCAATTAAATTCAACTGCAAAAAACTATAAAAGAAGTTCAACCACTGCTGAAGTTGCATGTTTCACATTCAAACTATTCACCAGCCCTAGAGACAAACTACCACAGAACACACCCCAAAACATTTCACAGTATATTCAAGTTAGTTTTCTCAATTACAGCACAATTTTCTTACAATTTTATTTTAATTTCTGAGTATTTATTTCTAATTCTTACACTCTTATTTTCATTTCTGAGCCTTTATTTTAGTTTTCTTACAAGTATTTATTTCAGTTTTCTCACAATTTAATTTTCATGAAATTGTATATTTTTTTCTATTTTTCTACCATAGTTTTATAGTTGAACACAGATTCATCCCAATGGAAGATTGAATTCAAAACAATTTCCCAAAAACAGAATTGCGGACAATCTAGACAAGAGGTTAATAGTTGAACACAGATTCATCCCAATGGGAGATTGAATTAAAGACATTGTAAAACATTAATTGTTGAATTCAAGACATTGTAAAAAGCACCTAGATTAGTTGAACTAGTAAAGAGCACCTACATTAGTCACCTACATTAGTTGAACTAGTAAAGAGCAATGTCTCTTAACAAGTTGATGGAGGTTCAAATCTCATGGTGTAAATGTCAAACATGCAAGGATATTTCTGTAACTCAAAAAAATTAGAGTCCCTTGGAAAATAGTCACCTAGATTCATTGAACTAGTAAAGAGCAATGTCTCTTACCAGGTTGATGGAGTTTCAAATATCATGGTGTAAATGTCAAACATGCAAGGATATTTCTGTAACGGTACAAGGGTTTGTGCATTGCTAATATTATTGGAGGAGAGACATCATTTTAAAATCAAAGTATTTTGCATCAATTCCCCTAACATTTGAACATGTTTCTAACTTAGGATTCAAAACCTAAATGACAGTATCCAGATCCTATAACTTGAAATGGGTCCCTGAATAGAATACACTGAATGACGTAAATACAAAGTGCAGACGAGCAAGTAACGAGCATAGTGAGAAAACAACAATTTCACGTATTAACATAACGTGAGGACCAGGGTGAGGTTTGGGAATGAAACTAGTAATGCATAATATATAACACTCAACCTCTAGACCACATCAGTTGAACCTAATACCAATAGTCCTCAAAAACCACCCACAGTAACTTCACCCATTGGCTCATATCAAAACCAATGAAGTCGAGTCAAAGGTATTTGTACCATAGCTCAGTTTAGGGCTATTAATCTCAAGGTTTGATAAAGATGCCATTAGTTAGAGGATTTTGTATCTAGTGAGTAATAGTTTGTTGGTAGTTCTAGTTGTAGTTCCTAAGCTAAGTAGAGTATAAGATTACTAGTATAAATAATACTATAACTTTATTATATTACAAAATTACTATAGTTTCATTACCTTCATACTAAGCTAGAGATTAAGCATAATATCTATTAACCCACTATGGCTCTAATTAGAGGACTTTCTTCATAAGAACAACTTAAGTGGATATTATGCTTAATCTAGACCAGAGAATTACACATGGGAAAACTAGACCAGAGAATTTATCATTATAAGGACGTCATTTAGAAGTTAAGCTTATTTAGATTCTATTAAGGTGCCGTAAGGCCGCTTGATCGTAATGGAAAGGACTAAATCTATGTTTTCCTAGTCTAGCTCTTATTAAGAAGGTAAGTTATAGCTACCTATTCACTTTAGTTAGCTAATTTCTCCTACTACATAAGAGACAAAGACTTCAAGTTATTTTGGTTGAAACTAAATGAGAAAGTTAAATAGTTCTTAAGGATTCAATTCCTTGATTCCATGATGATTCAGATTCGGGTAAAGGGCTAGGAATGATGAATTTGGTAACTATGATCAGAATGTTCTGTATCCAAAAAATATAAAGGTAGTGCACATTGGAACTTACCCAATCATTTGAACTTACCCAATTCAGCTACAGATGAAAAACAACACAACAAAGAACAAAACTCATTTATAGTTGAACACATATTTCCCCAAAATAGAATTGCAAACAATGTCTACAACAGGTTTATAGTTGAACACAAATTCATCCCAATGGGAGATTGAAGTCATATGTACCTTGGGTTGTCACTTATCTTCCTGTTTATGGAATGATTGCTAATATTAATACTTTTTTGGGCTCAGATTCATAAGATAAGACATTGTAAAACATTAATTGTTGCAGCACAACGACAATAGGGTTGTTTATTTTTATAACTTCCATAAAAAGGATAGTAGAACCATAGGCCAAGTTTATGACAAAAGAAACTCAAATAATGCACCTCAGATTGAATGCCTCCCACAAAGTAGAGTGACATGAATTATTGGCCCACAAAAATGAGCTTTGTGAGGAATTGACGTTGTTGTGAAAAATAATAAACAATATAATGATTTTCTTTGATTGAACTTGTTATGTAAGATGCTAAGTGAACCTGTTATGTAAGAGGCTAATTTATTTTGGTGAAAAAGGAAACATTGCAATTGAAACTAAAACATATTATAGATTTCATAAATTCAACACCTCAATCCCTGAGTTTTGGCCACAGTTTGTAATGCCCTGATCACCAATTCCCTAATTCTATAATGATTCAGATTCGGGTAAAGGGCTAGGAATGATGAATTCTGTAACTATGATCAGATTGTTCTGTATCCAAAAAATATGAAGGCGGTGCATAGTGGAAATTACCCAATCAATTGAACTTACCCAATTCAGCTTCAAGGTACAAAATGACTTCAAATGACAAACAAAGATCAGACTGTAATTCAATTCAAGCTCACTAATCCAAAAGGCTAAATCCCTCAATGTAAAAAATCCAATCAAACTCTCATAGGCCAAGTAAAAAAACTAGCAAAACCTATTGAGAATAGAAGCTGGAAACAAATAACCAAAAACAAAACATGAGTAGCTGAGCATAGAAGCATGTGGAAAATATCTCAGTAGTTGAGCATAGAAGTTGTAGCATTTGAATTTAACATATCTATCTACAATAGTTGAGCATAGAAGTTGTAGCATTTGAAGTTAACATATCTATCTGCAATCGCTGAGCATAGAAGCTGTATCATTTGAACTTGAAGTGAACATATCTTTCTACATTAGCTGATCATAGGAATCAAAGATGACAAGACAGAAAATAAGAAAAGTGTAACAGAAGGAAAGGCATTCAGAAATCTCGGGCATGAACACACAAACTAATTGTAAACTGTTATAAATTGTTATAAATGGGAAGAGATGATGTTACCAGATGATGTTTGGCTTGTATGAAAGCATTCTTTTCAATTATTCTTAACTAAATGCATGCAATAATTCTACAGGTAGTTGCATCCATGGAAAAAGTGAGCTATGTAGCTCGTACAAGGAGAAGTGGCAAAAGAGTGACCAGAGGTGCCCAGCTGCGATGCACTTCATCAGATGAAGAAATAACAGGTGATCTCAATGTCAACAATGCCCCAAGAAATGTTGTTGAGGATGACCATGTGGTTGAAGCTGATATTGTCCATCAGTCACAAAGCCACCGTCAACCACAGTCCAAGGCGCAACTTCAACTAAAAAGATCAACGCTATAAGAGGTTGGACAAAAGAAGAAATGTTAGCTGCAATTGACGACATAGAGTTCAATGGATATTTTGTTCGGGCATCTACAAAGAAACATAGTAAATCTCCCTCATCAATACATTATTGGATAAATGGGCTCACTCACACCAAACGTAGAGGCCCTATTATAGTTATTACTGAAGAGGAGTGGTGTAAAGAAATGGCCCAATTGGGACATGGGCTAGAGTTGATCAACTCAAATCCACAGTTGCTCAAATCTGTCAAGGGAGGCCAAACCCATTCAAAGATGGGTTTCTTGGTAAATCATGGTGGTTTGGGTTTAAAAAAAGGCATCCATAACTTGTATTGTGTACAACTGAGGGCCTTGACAAAGACAGAGCATTAAATTTGCGCCCTGCAGTTGTATTTAAGTTCTATGACACTCTTTCTAGTGCATACGATAAACATTCTTATGCAACAGACCATATATGGAACTATGATGAAACAGGTTTACAGGTGGGAAGGAATTGTGGCATGAGGGTCATTGCTAAGAGAGGCAGCCAAAACGTGCCAAATATTTTTCCTAAGAGCAGGGAGTGGATAACCATTTTACGTTGTGTCAATGCAATTGGTGCTTTAATCCCAGGATTTTATCTATTCAAAGGTAAAATCAGTTGAAAAATTATATACAAAACTGTGAACCAGGAGCATGCATGGTTGCACATCCCCATGCATGGATGACTGTTAAATTTGGACAACTAGGTCCAAACTTCGGGTTGTGCTGCTCAGATGAAAATCCCAATATTTTTATTGGATTTCTCTTTCGGAGAGTTGTAATATTGATCTAAAGATCATCTCGATCGGATGAGCAGAACATGTACTTCGAATTTATTCCACTTATGTGCTAGGTCGGCATGGAATATAATATAGACTTAAATGTCTTAAAGAACGTGTCACACACCCCCAAAGATGCCTATATATTGAAGAGACTTGGAGTTCATTATACACACAATGTGTGGAGGATTTTCTTCTCTCTTGATGGAAATGGAGCTGTGTTCTTGGTGCTGCGTCTATGTGGAGTATTCTTTGTCTGGGTTGTCTTGGGATTATGTGTGACACGTTTGACTGAATGACCTATTGGAGACTTTGCTAGTATAAGCATCCTGCTAATCATCGTAACACCATCATTCTTCTTCTTTGTTGGCTTATCTTCCATTGATCGATCTATATGTTCTATCTGCTTCAGTATTTTGTGCCCTAATCTAAAATGGCATAGAACATGTTCTCAAATTAACATGGTATTGGAGCAAAGGTGAAGACAAAGCCCAATTTGTGTTGAAAGCATTCATTGATCTATTGGGAAATATCCATCACAACAAGAAAGGGAGCTCGATAAAAGAGGGAACTTGGCCGCAGCAAGGAGGAAGGAACAGCGTGGGCAAGACACTGTTTCTAGTGTCGTTTCAAGTGACCAAAGTGTTGTAAGGAGGCCGAGGAGAAGAGCTGGAAGGTCGAGACTGCTATAGATTTTTGTGGCCTTGTTTAAGGGTCAAACAGAGGTATTAGGAGGTTGTTTTGAGGCTTGTTAGGGAGCCGCAGCAAACTGAGGTAGGCCGCAGACCTAGCCTCTCCAAAACAGGGCGGCGTGGGGATGTTAAGGGCTGCCACTTTCCCAGAACAGCAGCCCACACGGAGGCTATCTTACCTTGCCTTAGCCGCAACCCCAATTGAGGATCTGATGTGGGTAGTAGGTATGAACATATCCAAAGTTTTTTATTAGGTACACTGATATCATGGAGGAATGGCAACGTATGTTGTTGTAGGTGGGCCGCAAATCCCTATCTCATCTTTGGAGGATGTCGCAGCCCTGAAAGCTTGGAAGACCTGTTTGATATGCCTTGTCACTAGGTTTAGATACATTCTTGCTACAGATTGGAGCCATTGTCTCAGAGGTAAGTTTGGGATCTGCTTTATGTTGTTTTGGTGCATGTTTGATGTTCTGCTTGGGACGCAGGGGGTAGTTGAAGCTATGACAGCTTGTGGAAGGCTATTTGGAGGTAAGGTAAGGCTAGAAAGGCTCCTCCAACTAATTCGATGTCATCTCTAGCAGGTCGCAACTCATTCAGGGCCTTCTTCCTTGATTTTAAGGTTAGTTTGTTCTGCTGACTGGGACAGCCACCTGTAGGGTGATTTGTGTGGATATTAAAAAGGCCTCAATATTGTTTGAGGGCAGCATGTTTCATCAGGAGTGTTGTGGTATGTTGGGTATGTGTTATATTCTTTCCACGACTAGTCCCATGCATTGTACGTTGCGTCAAGCCCAATAGGGGGGGCGGCAACCCCCCCTGTTGGGGTCTGGGGCAGCGCCCCAGTAAAAAAAAAATTGGTGTGCGGACCCACTCATAGGTGAACCCACCCATGGTTTTGTGCATGAGTTTGCATATGGTTTTTGGGTACGATGGTTTTAGGCCCCTGGTATTTTGTAGATCCGGTCAAGGGAACTACGGTTATGTTCTAATCCAGGGTTAATGGATTTGGGTTTATGTATGTTTTGGCATTTATATATATGTGTTGTAACACTAAAAGGAATATAATGAGAAATCAAGTTGGTCATCCAAATTTGGGATCCAGGTGAAAATATTTGTGCTTATCTATTTTATATTTTATGCTCTCGCTATTGTTTATTTTATGTTTTAAGATTCGTTTGTAGATAATTTATGTTCAGGGTTAAAACCTACATTTGGTATCAGAGTTGTTTCAGCTTCAAGGGGATGCCTTTGCTGCTAAGGGTTTTTTGCTCGGGCCTGAGGTAGACCCTATTCAGTGGGAGATATGAAAGATCAATTCTTGCGGTGAAAGAAGATGGCGAGCAGCGGAAAGATATAGATCGAGAAATTTAATAATCAGAGTTTTGAGTTGTGGAAGCTCAAGATGGAGGACCTGCTGGATAATAAAGATCAATGGATCGTGGTAGATCCAGGTACTAAACCAACGGAAATTTCATATGAACACTGGAAGAAGTTGGATCGAAAGGCAAAGAGCACAATACGGTTGTGTGTCTCAGATTCAGTATTGTTGAATCTATTTGGGGAAGCTACGGTGAAGAATTTGTGGGACAAACTTGGGACTTTGTACCAATCTAAGTCTCTGGTGAATAAATTGTTCCTGCAGAAAAAGTTGTATAACCTGAGGATGAAGGATGGAGACTCGGTAACAGAGCATCTGAACGCCTTCAATACTGTGGTAAGTCAGTTGTCATCTGTTGATATTAAAATCTCAGATGAAGATAAGTGCATCAGTTTGTTGTGTTCTCTACCAGACTCGTGGGACAGTTTGGTTATTGCAATAGGTAGCAATACAACTACCTTGAATTTTGATGACACTGTCTTAGCCCTGCTGTCGGAGGAAATGAGACACAGAAATATGGAGGGTCAGAATGGAGATGCCTTATCTGTACGAGGAAGGTCCCAGAACAGAAACAAGAATAAGGTTTCGAGTGGGAGATATAAATCTAGAGGGAGATCTAAATCTCCTGGAAAGTTTGTAAAGGTGTGCTGGAAATGCAGAAAGGAAGGACACTACAAAAAGCACTGCATATCTAAAGCTCCTGAGAAAGGAAAGGGATCTAATGATGCTCCTTCTGGAGAGGAAAAAACCACCTCGGATGAAGATGGGGATGTGTATTTAGCTTCTTCTTCAAATACACATGTAGATCATGAGTCATGGTTGATTGACTCGGGTGCATCCTTTCACTTCACTCCCCATAGGTAGTGGTTCTGCGAGTATGAGAAATATGATGGCGGTGATGTCTTCCTAGGGGATGATAGGAAGGCCAGAATTGTCGGATGTGGAAAATTCAAGTTGAAGCTGCAAGGTGGAAGGATTAGAACACTTCCTGGTGTTCTGCACATTCCTACATTGGCCAGAAATCTGATTTTTGTAAGCAAGATGGATGATGCAGGTGTAAAAACAGTGTTCGAGAAAGACACCTGTAAGATGGTTCGGGGAGCACTGGTATTAATGCGAGGAGTTTGGATTGGAACTTTGTACAAGCTTCAGGGTAGCACTGTTATTGATGGGTGCAACAGTTCTGTGGTTCCTGAAGGTCGAGCAGAAATCCTAGCGGCCTCTGGAGAAAAGACCATGCTATGGCATCAAAGGCTTGGACAAATTGGAGAGAAGGGCCTTCGGATACTACATGGAAATGGTATGGTAGAAGGTATGTCTAATTTCTCTTTGGATTTTGATTTCTGTGAACATTTTGTATATGGGAAGCAGAATCGGGTGAGTTTTCCCTCTGGTGCTAAGAGGGCGAACAAGATATTAGAGCTTGTGCACAGTGATGCGTTTGGACCTGTGTCGGTTCCATCACTGGGTAAGTTTGTGTACTATGTTTCATTCATAGATGACTTCTCAAGGAATACATGGTTATATTTCTTAAGGAAGAAATTTGAAGTCTTTGACAAATTTAAATAATTTAAGGCTCTGGTCGAAAACCAGACAGAAGAAGATAAAGGCATTGAAGATAGATAATGGTGGGGAGTTCTACAAGAAGGAATTTGAAGAGTTATGTAAGAAGTGTGGTATAGCATGGCAGAAGACTACTCCATACACACCTCAGAAAAATGAAGTTGCAGAAAGAATGAACAGAACGCTGATGGAAAAGGCAAGAAGCATGCTTAGTGGTACCGGGTTAGGACAAGAATTCTAGGAAGAGGCAATGCAGACTGCATGTTACCTGGTTAATAGATCACCTTCATCAATATTGGAGGATAAGACTCCACATGAGGTATGGACTGGTAAGAAACTCTCTCTTTCACATCTAAGGGTACTTGGATGTGATGCATATGTACATGTTCCAAAGGAAAAAAGGACCAAGTTGGATAATAAATCTGAAAGGTGCATCTTTATTGGGTATAAGGATGGTTTAAAGGGTTACGAGATTTGGAACCCATAAACAAGGAAGGTTGTGTACAGCCGAGATGTGGTGTTTAGAGAGGATAAATATATTGTTAAACATGAAGTCCTACCAAAGGAACCTGAGAAGATAGAGTTTGAGCTAAAGGAGGATGAATCAGACTGTACAACAGAAGAAGACTCAGAAGAGGAAGAGCCACAAACTCCAGCTATGAGAAGATCAGTTCGGGAAAGAAGGCAACCAGAAAGGTATAATCCATCTACTTTATGTTCAATTTTTGCCTTAACTATAACAAATGATGATCCCAGAACTGTCAGGGAGGCAGTAGATTTAGAGGATGGAAAACTCTGGAAGGAGGCCATGGTTGATGAAATGGCATCCTTGCAAAAAAATGAGGCATGGGATCTGGTGGAGTTGTCGGTTGGAAGGAAGCCCATCAAGAGAAAATGGGTGTTTAATAAGAAGATGAATGTAGAAGGTAAGGTGGAGAAATACAAAGCTCGGTTGGTAGCAAAAGGTTATTCCCAGGTGCCAGGAATTGATTTTGGTGATATTTTTTCTCGTGTTGCCAAAGTTACCTCTATTAGATTATTTTTATCTGTTACTGTTGCATTTGATTTTGAGATAGAACAGATGGATGTGAAGACAACATTTCTTCACGAGGATCTGGAAGAGGAGATCTACATGAAACAACCTGAAAGCTTTATGGTGAAGGGGAAGAAAGAACTTGTATGTAAGTTAAAGAAGTCTCTGTATGGGTTAAAACAGTCACCAAGGATGTGGTATCAGAAATTTGATACCTATATACGGGGACTTGGCTTCACCAGAAGCAAGGAGGATCACTGCGTTTATTTTAAATTAATTGGTGATCGTGTTATTTATTTGTTCTTGTATGTGTATGATATGTTGTTGATTGGCAATGACAAAGAAAATATCCAAGATTTGAAGACCCAACTGTTCTCCAAATTTGACATGAAGGATCTTGGTGCTGCAAACTATATTTTGGGCATGGAAATTAAGAGAGATCGGGAAAAGAGGAAGCTCTGGTTAAACCAGAGGAAGTATGTCGAGACTATATTGCAGAGGTTCAATATGCAGGATAGTAGACCAGTGAATGTTCCTATTCCTGTAGGTGTAAAGTTGTCTGTTGAACAATGTCCCAAGACACAAGAAGAAGAGGAGGATATGTCCCATGTTCCATATGCAAATGCAGTGGGTAGCCTGATGTATGCAATGGTTTGTACTAGACCATACATTGCACATGCAGTGGGAGTATTGAGCAAGTTTATGTCAAACCTAGGGAAGGAGCATTGGGCAGCAGTGAAGCGGGTTTTCAGATATTTGCGTGGAACTAGTGATTATGGCTTGTGCTACCAGGGAAGACCGAGATTGGAAAGAGTGTTGGACATTTGTGGTTTTGTTGATGCAGACTGGGCTGGAGATCTGGACCAAAGAAGATCTACAAGTGGATACATGTTTAGCCTATCTGGATGTGTAGTCAATTAGATGAGTAAAAGACAGTCTGTAGTGGCTCTTTCAACTAAAGAGGCAGAATAAATGGCAGCCACTCATGCAAGCAAGGAAGCAGTTTGGTTGCAGAGATCGTGTTCAAGTATGGGGTTGGTGCAGCGAGCTATAAGGATAGACTGTGATAGCCAAAGTGAAATTTTCTTGGCTAAGAACCCTGCATATCATTCAAAGACAAAGCACATTGATATTCAATATCACTTTGTGAGAGATATGGTTGAGGATAAAAGGGTGTTTCTGGTAAAGGTGGACACTTTGAAGAATGTTGTAGATGCATTGACGAAGTCTGTGAGCACTCAGAAGTTCTCTTGGTGTAGAGAAAAAATGGGTGTTGTAGAGCTAGACTAAGCTCTCTTGTGGCCCCCTTGCGGAAATAAAACAACAAGTAGGAGAATGTTGGGTATGTGTTATATTCTTTCCACGACTAGTCCCATGCGCGGACCCACTCATAGGTGGACCCACCCATGGTTTTATGCATGAGTTTGCACATGGCTTTGGAGTACGATGGTTTTCGGCCCCTGGTATTTTGTAGATCTGGTCAAGGGAACTACGGTTATGTTCTAATCCAGGATTAATGGATTGGGGTTTATGTATGCTTCGGCATGTATATATATGTGTTGTAACACTAAAAGGAATATAATGAAAAATCAAGTTGGTCGTCCCGATTTGGGATCCAGGGGGAAATCTCTGTGTTTCTCTGTTTTATGTTTTATGCTCTTGCTATTGTTTATTTTCTATTTTAAGATTCGTTTGTAGATCATTTTTGTTCAGGGTTAAAACCTACATGGTAGGCCTTAGGCCATACCACAACAGAAAGCCTTGTGTGGGCCATTTTAAGGGTTGTTTTTAGCCCTTACCCTTAGCGTAAAGGAAGAGTGTCCCTTCTAGCCAGAGACCTTAAGGAGGATTGAAGTGAAGCATTTTTTTTACAGTCCTTCCATATCAGTATGAAGGCTGAGTAAAGGTTGAGTCTCCTCAAGGATCAACGCAGTAAAATTACAGGCGGTTATCACATTTTTTTGGTGACTGTGTGCTCACTGAATTGGCCACACGCCTAAGGTAGCCGCAGGTCCAAACTAAAGTTGGGCATAGATCCATGATGCCCTAATTGAGGAAGCTAGAGAAGTTTTATCCCTAAGTGGCCCATATATGTGCATAAACAAAGACACACTTGTAACATTGATTGATGACTTGAGGTGAGTAGACCTAATGCAATGAGGCTAAGTATGTGATGCATAGGCAAGATTTCAAGTGAAGACAAATATTTGCAACTCCTATACTCATAAAAGCCGACATTCTTAAGAAATTGTTTTGGTGTACTTGACAAAGGCTATAAGATCTTTACATGCAGGGGCAGTGAAGTGCCTCATATGACAGTATTATGATAACGACACAGTTGACTAGCGACAGTGGTTGTGAACCAGCATATACCTAAACTTAACCTATTGGCAGTGACCTTAGAAAGTGTCTTGACCATATTTATCTTGTTGGATGTTGGGGCAGAAACATTGATGAGCAGGATTGGCATGTACCCTTATGAAACATTGATGAGCAGGATTGGCATGTACCCTTATGATTGTGCTAGATCTGCATAAAAGAAAGGTGTCATATAAGGTATGGACTGGCATGAAGAAGGATCGATTCAGTGTTTGGAACATCTATATGATTGGTTCCTATATCTGTGCAATAAGAAAAAATTCAGAACTGAGATCCAAAGATTTGAACGAACAGGGACGAGACATCTGAGGTAAGTATGGGCCATTCGGTGCTAGTTTCTACTATTATTTACCTATTGTTCTGGACCGCAGAGCTTGCTCTAACTACAACAAGGTTGGAGTATCTAGTTCAAGGGCCGAGAGGCTTGGTGTTGGGTCTTCATTGTAAACAATAGGCACAAGGAGTACATTGTTGCCTAGACAGAGAGTGTAACCTTTGAATCAATGACCAGAATTCTTTGAGGAGCAACTCGGTGAACTGTAGAATGGCCCAAAAAGGTATTTAGGGTAACTTGATCTAATATTTTTCTTCCTGTTGATTCAAAGAAAGGCCGTAGTTTTTTGGAAACCTGGTGCTACAAGATGAGCCACAGATCTAACCCTAAGGACTGGCAAAAAGTAGCATCCTTCTTGTCAAGGTAGCATATTTCCAGAATCTTCTATAGGAATAAATATAAGGGCTAAAGGGGTTGCTTGAGGAAGCTACAACAGATCTCTAGAATAACACATAGTTGTTGTAAAGTAAGTATGAGTACTTCTGACAGAAGTTGAGGCTTGTATATTATCCCTGTTTGACAGTAACATATGGCAGAATATGTATGACCATGAAGTTTGAAATCTTTAGTACTGTATGGAAGTATGACAATGATGAAGAAGATAGTGATGGGTATATGGAAACATCATAATCAGCGATATGACAATGATGACAAGACACCAATGTTTACGAAATTCATAGTAGCAATAAGATTGTGACTATATCAGTGTCACATTGGAGCGCAATGATAAACTTGAAAGTGTGAACTAAGAAGTTTTTGTAGCCTTCAGTCACGTTGTTGGAGTCTTGACCATGGTCAACGAAGCCTATGAAGTTTTGAACAAATGATGTATATGATAATATCACAGCATCATTGAAATCCATGATTTGACAGCTATATGACAGTGTATGTCTATGATGCTTAGATTGTAATGTTCCTAAATTAGCTAAGCTAATTGGAACATTAGAATTTTGTTTTATTTTTCATGTTTATGAATAATAGACTAATGGAGGACATGCAACACTCCTTAGATCTAAAAATAAATACATGCTCAATGTGAACAGGATTAAATATGAGTTGGTTGCATAAAAACCACTTGTGTATGAACAGGGCTAAGCTATTTGATTGGGTCAACAGGACCAAATCACAAGATAGTCCAAGTGCATTGAACCTCCTAGGTGATCAGTGCAGTTCTAGAAGGAGGAATTCAGTGTGAAAGGGGCTAATGCATTTGAAGTGGTTTAGGGTTTTGCACATCCCATTTTTATAAAAAGGAAGGAGAGGGCTCAAGGAAGGGTTGTTGAAGTATTTTTGAATTTGAGGTTGCTTGGGCAACTCGAGTTCTCTTCGTTGTTTAGCCAAAGGGAAGAGGGTTTCCTATTTAGGAATCCTCTCTCCTTCCATGGAGTAGCTCTTTGGAGGAGGATGTGCTGCATTGATCCACTATCCGACATTTGGCCAAGCTTCTACTTCCAACTGCAATGCAGATCATGTTGAGGGTTTGATTGCTTTTGTAAGCTGCAGCAAGTGGAGTCTAGATCTTTTTAATATCTACAGCATTTCAGTACTTCTTTTCAGTGGAGGAGGGTTCTAATCCATTGGAGAGCTGTATTGGATGATTTGAGCTTCATTTCAGATCTTGGCATTATGCCAATATGTTCTTCATGGTATATTGCGCAGTTCCTTCCCTAGATCTGC
The DNA here is from genome assembly GCA_034641835.2 of Pinus albicaulis. NCBI lineage: Eukaryota > Viridiplantae > Streptophyta > Pinopsida > Pinales > Pinaceae > Pinus > Pinus albicaulis. The sequence continues at coordinate 69,559,038 of CM076577.1, read as the reverse complement.
GTTATCGCTGAAGAAGCAGCATTGCAGGGTTTTTGGCATCATTTTGGAGCTAGATCTCTGATGTGAATGAAGCCTCCTTGCATCAAGGGTGATCCATGGATTGGCCAACCAATCCATGTCTATTTCTGATCTGATTCATTCACTAAGGTTTTTGCTTCAGAAATTATGAATCATTCTGCAGATCTACTGCAGTAAAACTCAGATCTGCTCCGGCATTTTCATGTATTGTTGAAATCCCCAAGGGGAATGTAATAAAGAGCCCTTTGGGCATTTTGATTCATTATAGATCTCTGTTTTCATGTAATTATCAGTTGAAGATCTGTAATATAATGAAAAGAAGTTTCAGCCTCCTGTAACTAATGCTGAAGGGTTTTTGGGTCATTCTCTTGTATTGCAACACCTCAATCTTGAGGGATTTTACATGTAAAACCGTTGTTTAACCTTGCTTAATTCTTATGCCATGTTCCTAAACTCATTTCCTGATTGCACATACTATTTTACATCTTACACCTTCAGAAAATACGCTGCCCTTGCTTCAGTAAATTTCTACATCTTCCAAGTCATGGGAAATCAGGGTTTTTAAGCCTAGTTTGGGGAGGAGGAGTTGTTTAACTTATCTAGAATTATTTGTTTGAGCTTAAATTCAGTATGTGAATCCCTCTTGACCTGATATAACATATCCCAGAGCCATGACCCTTAGTTTTACGCAGATTTCTGAATTCAGTGATATTGGGGCATGAAAACCACTTTTCCTCACCTTTTTTAGAATAAAAGTTGAGTAAAGGTTGTTGCAGCATTTGGAATTGATTTCTGAGTGTTCTTAAACACTTTTTATGGTCGTTGAAGCACACATCCCTGAAAAATGTGTTTTTCAGTCATGTCTTGCTGATAAATCCATTTTGGGAACATTACAGTGGTATCAGAGCATGATCTTTGACTCAACCTATGGCTTCAAGCCAAAGTGTTGAATCCCTGGAGCAGGAATATTTCAATTTCTATAGATAGAGTCTGAAGATGACCAGGTAGCCTCTGGATCTCATCATTTTCTCAAAGGTGACATATCCAGTAAATGCCCCTGTAGTCAATCTCTGGAATAGAATCTCGATACTCCTGAAGAGGGAACTTTACAGCAGTATCAAAGAAGAGAAGAGACAGAGATTAGAAAGCTAGAGGAGATGAGTTTTACCTCATCATATTTCAGATCCAGGAAGAGCCTCTTCAAAGGGGTTAGACAGAAGAAAGAAGGAGGAAGAAAATGAAACTCCTAGAGGGTTTCAAGAAGCGGAAAGTTGCAGTGAGACCTGCAGAAGGTTTCAAGAAGGAGAGGAAGATCCATGCACTTCCTATCCTCACAAAGAAGGAGAGATATGCAGAGAAAAACCAGAGCATGGCTCCACCACTTGGAAGAATGACAGAAGAGGAGATCTCCTTGCTCCTTTTCTAGGCCCTCAAGGGTATTGAGGAAGATCTCAAGGAGATTGAGAAGGTGGAGACTTGTACCAGCGATGGCACAACCTTGGAAGAGCAGCCTTCATGTTCAGTAATGAAGGAAGACTAAATATTTGCAGAAGAAGCTCTTTCTTCTACATCTCACCGAGGTATGATCAAAGATTCATCTATTGTCATTTCAGCACATTGTATGAAGAGACTACATCTTTGCATAATGCTGATTTAGAGCAACAAGTTGCAATGAGTTGTGCCAAAGCAGTGAGGAAGAAGAGAGGAACCATTCCTCATTAGAGAATTCACATGGAAGCTTCATTCATGAAGCAATAAAGGATGGAATGATGGATGGTAGACATTTTGGAGTGAGAAACCCTTTCTCCCTTCCAGATGACTCTTTCTCAATGAGCACACCCTTGCTCAAAGAAAAACTTCTACTTGCAGCAAATCCAAGGCCCTTTGGTTTTGGAAGGTCATGCATGAGGCAGAGACCTCATGAGAAGAATTCATTGGAGGTGCACTTTAGCACATCATGGAGTGCAAAGTTCTTCAACAGTTTGAGGAGGATCTTTCCTTCTCACAAGAGCAGATAGTAGATGGGGGACATCTTCGGATGGATAACATCTCTCATGAATGTGTTGGACATTTCTTGAGCCATGCACATCATGATGGGAGGTTTTTGCCTACCACCTATTTGGATCCTCATAGGGTCAAATTGATCCTCGAGAAGATTGCATTTCAAGATCCCATTAAATGCAGAACTCTGAATTGGGATGATGGTAGCCCTCATGGGAGGAGTACCAAGATGGATGATGGAAGGAGACATCCACAACTGGTTGAGTGGATGTGGATGGAGAGCAAGAAGTTGGAGAGCTCCTTGCAGATCTATGACACCGAGCAGCGAGAGATTTTGTTGCTTGGGATGTTCTTGAGAGAGAAAGGGTAGATTTTCTCTCACAGTTTTCATGATATTGCAGGAGTAGAAGATGGCACTATCATAGTGCAAAGGGGTTACTCCTTGACCTTAGATGTTCAAGAAGGATTTTCTTCATGGGAAGGACTTCTCATATGTAGCAGCGTTATGGGAGATGCCTTTGACATTCCGCATGTCAAATATTGGAGCTATGTGATGATGGGAGCCTATTTGCATAGGCCAACAGCGTTGTCACTTTGGAGTTGGGATTTATTGATGGAGTATTCCCAGGATTACTTCTCATTCAATGCACTTGGTGAGCAAAGAGGAGGTGAGGAAGATGATGTATTCTTCTTGTCTTGGGTTTCCAAGCAGGAGGAGTAGGACTTTCATCCAGCCCTTGGTTCATTCCCCTTCATGGGAGTGTGCCAAACTATTATTGGGGATTCATTCATGGATCCATGTATCTTCTTACTTCCTACATATGGTGAGGGCTTTTTCTTGCATTCTCTTACCATCTCTTGGCAGTGCATTGCTCCACAAGAGGGCAAGATATTCATGGAGCTCCATGAACTTCATTAGGCCAAACTGAATGATGGAGACAGCCATCTATTATGTGGCCTTGGGAAAAGATGTTTTCCTTACATATGAGTTATATTTATTTATATGATTAACCATGTCACAGGAATCATTTTGCCATACAATTTTCTGAAGCAGCAGTTTGAAAAACTGCGTTGTGAGGACTTGGAAAACTGTTGGTACTCTCTTGCATTACATAGAACCTTCAGTATTTCCTTCATTATGGTGATGATCATGTTTTCAGTTGTTGATGTTGTTTATATCTTGATGGGAGACATGATGTTGAGTAAGGCACATGGTTGGATGTGTCCTTTGGGAAGAAGATTCCCACATTTTCTGCAGCACATGTTCTAATGGGAACATGGGAGAAATTGTGGCCACCATCGCCAAACACTTGTTTCCTTTGGGGGTGAGCCATGTGTGTGATGGAGTACCTCATGGTGATACTCTTCTATCCATCACATATGAGACATTTTGGGTTCACTGGTTTTGCAGCGTTGGAGGAAGGATCTTTGCGGATCTAGTCTCTATGATGCCACTTGAGGGCAATATCCTTAGAGCCCAAGATCAGTTTTTACTCTACACTTATCTCAAGGGGAGAGGATAACAGCATGGGGTATGCCATCTTGTCTACCATGTGCAGATTTTCAGCCCACCTATTTTGCAAGAGCTCAAGGTGGAGGAACATTTTCATGGAGTTGCCATGTCATGAGGTGACTCATTTTTGGTGGATGATTGCTAGAGGGTGGAGAACTCACATGGGGGATGTTATTTCCCAATACACTTCAGATTCCATGCCTCAAGGTAGCCTCTAGGCAACACCTTATTGCCTTCTTGAGTATTTGATTGTTTCATGATGATAGTTATTCAGCGAACTTGCACGCTTGGGAGGGGCAATATGGAGATTCATTGTTGGCACAGCATCTCAGTGTTTGGAGGAGTTCATCATATGGGGATGCTACAGTAGGAGGAGGAGGCATCTTTCAGTTCTATCTTTGCAGTTGCTTGAGGACAAGCAACATTTGGGAGGGGAGGACTGTAATGTTCCTAAATTAGTTAAGCTAATTGGAACATTAGAATTTTGTTTTATTTTTCATGTTTATGAATAATAGACTAATGGAGGACATGCAACACTCCTTGGATCTAAAAATAAATACATGCTCAATGTGCACAGGATTAAATATGAGCTGGTTGCATAAAAACCACTTGTGTATGAACAGGGCTAAGCTATTTGACTGGGTCAACAGGACCAAACACAAGATAGTTCAGGTGCATTGAACCTCCTAGGTGATCAGCGCAGTTCTAGAAGGAGGAATTCAGTGTGAAAGGGGCTAATGCATTTGAAGTGGTTTATGGTTTTGCACATCCCATTTTTATAAAAAGGAAGGAGAGGGCTCAAGGAAGGGTTGTTGAAGTATTTTCGAATTTGAGGTTGCTTGGGCAACTCGAGTTCTCTTGGTTGTTTAGCCAAAGGGAAGAGGGTTTCTTGTTTAGGAATCCTCTCTCCTTCCATGGAGTAGCTCTTTGGAGGAGGATGTGCTGCATTGATCCACTATTCGGCATTTGGCCAAGCTTCTACTTCCAACTGCAATGCAGATCCTGTTGAGGGTTTTATTTCTTTTGTAAGCTTCAGCAAGTGGAGTCTAGATCTTTTCAGATCTAGAGCATTTCAGTACTTCTTTTCAGTGGAGGAGGGTTCTAATCCATTGGAGAGTTGTATTGGATGATTTGAGCTTCATTTCAGATCTTGGCATTAGGCCAATATGTTCTTCATGGTATATTGCGCAGTTCCTTCCCCAGATCTGCGTTATTGTTGAAGGAGCAGCATTGCAGGGTTTTTGGCATCATTTTGGAGCTAGATATCTGATGTGAAGGAAGCCTCCTTGCATCAAGGGTGATCCATGGATTGGCCAACCAATCCATTTCTATTTGTTGGTCAATAATTTTCATTGATGGAATATAAGCTCTCTTGATGAGCTCTCTTAATGGAAGATTGATAGATGTTGCACTATGACATATGATGACATGGAAGACACACCATTATGAGGAAGCTCTAATGATCTCTTACTGTCCCAATCACCTTTTGCACTAAAATTTTATGAAACAATCACAAAGAAAAATAAATTTAGACACCTTGGAGGCATCCTTTCACAATGAATCCTAGACCATATTAAAGAGGATTTTTCCCTCTTTCCAACAAGCTCTTACTTGCCCCGAAACTCCCATTAGTTTGTGAGAAACTGAATTTTTAAGATAAAATTAAAAAAAAAAATTACAGTCAAGTCGACCTATAAAAAAAAATATTTACAGTGAAGCCGACCTATGCAGTCATATAATGTCTGCCTTTCTTCCAATGGATGTGTCTCTTCATAGGGACAAACTACTATATATATAAATTTGCATTCATCCATTTCAGAGTCATCAATTTTTCGATGAAGATAATTCAGTGTAGATCACAGCAAAGGTAGTTCACAACTCGTGAACTGAGGAGACCGAGGAAGTGATAGCCACCTGTGGATTTCATTTAAAAGCTTGGATTGCAGTCCTATGGAAGAATTACAGTCTCTGGCCTAATCTCTGTGGAGCTCGGATTGATAAATTGTTGATCTGTGTAGCTTGGACTAGAACAGTGGAAAGCCACCTGTGAGCAATGAACCAATGGTTTACTTTAAAGACAATAATTCGTATCTGAAGCTTGAAGGGTTGGAATTTTAGACTGAGTAGTGTAACTTGTGATCATTAGGTCAAGAATAGTCACACATACCTCATCTCCCTCACCTTGGACCTGTGGAATGAAGTAACTAGAATAGGATCTCGACCTATGAACAATTGGTACTATACAAGAAAGTTCATATTGCCGAAGAACTACAATACTTCGGACCTCAGTCCTGTAGGAGCTCGGTTATGTAACATTCTTGACAGACAAAATCTTGGTGCAGTGACTATTGTGTGAAGGATTAAATATCAGATCTTGTGGTAAACAAAACACAGATCTCATCACAGCTCGGACTATGGACTATCCTTTATGAACTCGGAGCTATAAACATAATCTCGGATTTATTGCTGTTGACTGTGGAGGAAACATAACTTCGGACCTGGCTGTGGAGAGGGCTACAAGGATATCACTGAGATACAGTCCAGCATCTTGAAGCAACTGTGTTGGAGATCATCAAGGCGTAAGTAGAAAATAATGGAGGTTTGAAAGTTGAAGAACTTTGGATAGTCAAACTCAAGTTGTTGGATTCCAGTATTCTATTGAAGAAATTCAAGTAAGTACACCATTTATTTATTATCAAAATAACACTGAAGGATTGGTGTCCTAGGGGTTGGTGCCTCTAAACACAAGGTTGGTGCCTTGAGAAGATAGGGTAAAAGCCCTAGAGGTCGGAGCTTCATCAAAGTCCAAGTTGGTGCTTGGCAACAGGTTGGTGTCTGTTTCATTAAAAGGGTTGGTGCCCTTCACTCATCTATTGTATACTATTATTAAAAAAAAGGGATTGAAGTTCTGATTAATCCTTAATATCATTATTATACACCTCTCTGTTTTTAATTGTGAAGAATCTAACTGACAATAATTAACAATTGAAAAGAAATATTGATTCACCCCCCTCTCAGTATTTCCAACACTATTTCTGATCTGATTCATTCACTGAGGTTTTTGCTTCAGAAATTCTGAATCATTCTGCAGATCTACTGCAGTAAAACTCAGATCTGCTCCGGCATTTTCATGTATTGCTGAAATCCCTAAGGGGAATGTAATAAAGAGCCCTTTGGGCATTTTGATTCATTATAGATCTCTGTTTTCATGTAATTATCAGTTTCAGATTTGTAATATAATGAAAAGAAGCTTCAGCCTCTTGTAACTAACGTTGAAGGGTTTCTGGGTCATTCTCTTGTATTGCAGCACCTCAATCTTGAGGGATTTTCCATGTAAAACCGTTGTTTAACCTTGCTTAATTCTTATGCCATGTTCCTAAACTCATTTCCTGATTGTACATATTGTTTTACATCTTACACCTTCAGAAAATACACTGCCCTTGTTTCAGTAAATTTCTGCATCTTCCAAGTCATGGGAAATCAAGGTTTTTAAGCCTAGTTTGGGGAGGAGGAGTTGTTTAACTTAACTAGACTTATTTGTTTGCGCCGAAATTAGGTATGTGAATCCCTCTTGACCCGATCTAACATATCCCAGAGCCATGACCCTTAGTTTTACGTATATTTCTGAATACAGTCATTTTGGGGCATGAAAAGCCACTTTTCCTCACCTTTTTTAGAATAAAAGTTGAGTAAAGGTAGCTGCAGCATTTGGAATTGATTGTTGACTGTTCTTAAACACTTTTTATGATAGTTGAAGCACACATCCCTGAAAAATGCGTTTTTCAGGCGTGTCTTGCTGAGAAATCCATTTTTGGAACATTACATAGATGGCCTTGACAATGGGAAAATAAGATTCAGGTCCTTGAATACACAACTCCTCTCCAAGTTGGTGTCTGGGATGCCCTCATTTAAAATAGATGTCTTCTCTCACAATAGAAGCTGGCATTAAAAGGGAGAATACAACTGTTTATGCTCCTGAGCTAATATCATTGCTGAAATAAAGAAGACCCTCATGGCTCAAAGATATATGGCTTCAAGGGGGAAATTCCGGTAGAAAAACAAGAAGCCATATAAATACCAAGGGTATCTAGCTGTCATGAGTACAATATGAGTCTGGATCATTTGAAGAAGTTGTAAAGCATCAACTCTGGAAAGATGTGAGGATGATGTCTGGGATATGGTCCCTAGACCATAGGTGAAAGTTGTTGTCACCTCGTTATAAGATCAAGCATGGATTTGATGGGAAAATGTGTTGCCTGAGACTTCTCTAAGAAGACACTGATTATTACTGCACCTATAATCTATTATTACCCTTGCTGCTACGCAAATACGGAGTCTTCATCAGATGAATGTGAAGACCGCATTTTTGCATGGTGCGATAAAGGAAGAGGTGTATGTAGAGCAACCTTTGGGGTTCGAAGTCCAGGATCAGGACACCCATGTCTGCAGGTTGAAGAAATCCCTCTATGAGATGAAGCAAGCACCCAAAGCTTGGTACGAGAGGATAGATAGCTACCTGATGAAGTTGGGCTTCACTTGTAGTAATGTTGATCTGAACCTTTACTTCATGGTTGATAGAGAGAAGCCTCTCATTCTGGTGTTGTATGTGGACGACCTCTTCCCAACATGCGCTGACCCTCTCATTCATCAGTGCAAAAGTGAGCTCGCAACTGAATTCAAGATGAAGGATCTAGGACTGATGCATTACTCCCTAGACCTGGAGGTCTGACACAGACCTAGCGATATTTTCCCTTCTCAAGGAAAATACATTGTGAAGCTTCTGCAAAGATTTGATATGGTGGATTGTAAGTCCATTTCAACACCGATAGAGCTCAATTTTAAGGCAGCGTTATTGGGCCCGTGTTAGCTAATCCTACTGAGTATCGTCAACTTGTAGGGGCCTTGTTGTTCGTAGTGAACACCCGTCCGAACGTATGTTTTGCAATGAACACTTTAAGTCAACACATGGTTGATCCTCATAACATTCACTAGGTTGGTGCCATGAAACTCTTGAGATATCTCTGGGGCACGATAGACCATGTGCTGAGATACACTATTGGGAGCATGACACTCCATGGATACACTGATGTCGATTGGGCTGGCAGTGTGGTGGATCGCAAGAACACATATGGATGCTACTTCACACGTAGATCTGCTTCGGGTAGGAAACTGAAATCGGTAGCCTTGAGCACCGCTGAGGCCGAATACATTGTAACATGTATGGCCTGTTGTGAAGTCACTTGGTTGCAAAATCTCTTCAGTGAGCTATTCGAGCATGTGCTAGATGCCACCATTATCATTTGTGATAACCAGAGGGGGATTCGTTTGTCATAAAATCTCGGGTTCTACGATTGATCCAAGCATGTTGATGGCTGGTACCACTTTATCCGGGATATGGTACAACAAGGCGCTATAAGGCTCGATCATATAGGGATTGATGAGCAGGTCGTGGATATTCTCACAATGTTCTTGGGGAAGGTCATGTCCCTAACCTTCCGTGAGAATATTGGAATCATGGAACGACCCTATTTGGAGGGTCTTGTTGGACAATGAGCTCTGGGAGCTCCAAGGGGATTTTGGAGATAGCTTTGGTGCTATAAGCAACCATAGGGCTAGGCTTGCCAAACCTAGTTGGTGTGCTTCCGCCCCACCGTGATGATATTGCGTTGGTTTACCTCTCTCTGATCTGTGCCCCGTATGCATCCTAGCCATGGAGTTTTGGACTCATGGGAAGTACCTCTCATTTGGCCAATGAGGTGGGAAATGTGAATAGAGACCATAGCAAGACCGATGGACGCATTAGAGATTGTTGTACTCTCTATTTCTAGGATGGCACGTGTCCAACCACTTGATCTGGGATCAAGTATAGTGAAGTTTCGGACCTCCAACTGACTTCGGGCCAGGTAAACCAACTTCAAGTTGGTATGAGACTCTTTGTGAGCCATATAGAGGTTTTGTAACTCTGGGTTGAATCTGTCATTCGAGAATGATGTCTTTACGACTGACCCACTTCTGTTCTGAAATAAAGAAGCCAGCAAAGCAAGTTACGATGAGATGACGCACGATATTTGGATTTCACTAGTGGACGTAGTTCTCCCTAGTTGAGAGAGAGTATTAAATTTGGACAACTAGGTCCAAACTCTAGGTTGTGTTGCTCAGATGACGATCCCAATATTTTTATTGGATTCCTCTTTCGGAAAGGTGTAAGATTGATCTAAAGATCATCTCGATCGGATGAGCAGAACATGTACTTCGAATTTATTCCGCTTATGTGCTAGGTCAACCTAGAATATAATATAGACTTAAATGTCTTAAAGGACGTGTCACACACCCCCAAAGATGCCTATATATTGGAGAGACTTGGAGTTCGTTATACACACAATGTGTGGAGGATTTTCTTCTCTCTTGATGGCAATGGAGCTGCGTTCTTGGTGTTGCGTCTCTATGGAGTATTCTTTGTTTGCATTGTCCTGGGGTTATGTGTGACACGTTTCGCTGAATGACCTATTGGAGACTTTGTTGGTAGAAGCAGCCTGCTGATCGCCGCAACGCCATCATTCTTCTTCTTTGTTGGCTTGTCTTCCATTGATCGATCTATCTGTTCTATCCACTTCGGTATGTTGTGCCATAATCTAAAATGGCAAAGAACATGTTCTCAAATTAACAATGACTAAAGAACTTTTTTTAAATTGGCTTTGCCACTTTGCTGCATCTGTGCCAGGTGGTGTCTCACCTAATAACAGACACCTATTTATATTAGATGGCCATGGAAGCCACATGGCTGTACAAAAAATTAAGGAAGAAAACAATTTGGGCATTGACCTTTTAACATTGCCCGTTCATACCACTCACATATTGCAACCCCTTGATGTTAGTGTGTTTGGCACTTTCAAGAACTATTTCAGGTCAGAGATGGGCTCTGACACCATCAAATATCAAGGTTGGCTTTAGGAGGACAGGAATATGGCCACTGAATTATGATGCTCTTATGCATGACACTGCTTGTAGCCAAGCTTTTCATGTGGATGGTCAGGAAGAAGAGCATGAAGTGCAAGAAGAAGTATATGAACATGTTGATGTAGTTGCAGTTGGTAATATAATTTCCCTCTCTCAAGGACAGTTATACGCTGATGATGATGAGCAGATATGTGAAACATAGTATATTCATCAACAAATTGATAGCAACATGGAGGTTGTTCTACCAACTCAAGAAGTTGGAACTCTTGCTGGTAATAGTGTTAATGACACTGTTGAACATGCAGTTGACAATGCAGATGTAGTTGAAAATGAAATTGTTGATATTGTTAATGCAGATGTAGTTGAAAATGAAATTGTTGATATTGTTAATTGCATTGAAAATGATCAATTGGCATTGCCAAGCCAAGTAAACCCACCATCATGGTTGGCAGAAGCCATGATTAATTTGAACAAACACAGTGTCTCAAGAACCAATGAATAAAGCATGAACATGTCTTCACAACTGGCTGAATTGAACAGTGAAATTGTTTATTTTTTTGTGGACAATAGATTAATGTAAGAAGATGGAGCACATAATCAGGCAGCGGATGAAGAAAACAATATAATTCAATCAAGTGCCACATATACTAAAGTGCCAAGCAATGACATGCAGGTGGGAGGGGGGGAGAAGTTACTTGGGTGGTTCCTAAAGCTACCAGTAGAAAGAGTGTCAATGAAAAAGAAGCAAGGAACACCCGGTAGTCTTTGTTTAGGGAAAAAGTCACAGTTACTCACCTCAGAAGACTATATAAAACTCCTAGTTGAGTCTGAAAAGAAAAAAATGGAAATTCAGGAATTAAAACAGGGAAGGAAACTAAAAAAAAAAAAAAAGGAGGATCAAGCCAAGGTGTGGAAGGCAGCAAGAGCTATTTCCGCACAACGTCGAGCAGATGATAGGCTTGAAATAGAAAGAGCAAGGCAAGAGAAGGAGCAACAAAAACAAATTTCAAGACAGAAAAATGAAGCAAGGAAGGCTAAACAAATGCTTAAAAGAGAACAAGGGATCACTGATATGGTTGACATAAATGCAAGCACAGTTGATGAGAATGAAACCAGAGACATGTCCAACACATTGGACAATATTGCAAATAATATAACATTATTCCCAGACCTCATAAACATTCAAGTGTCTCACTATCAAAATGGGGGTTTACCCACTTGCCTTATTCCTACCACAGGAGGTGTGAATTAAATGTATGTTCATCACACACCTCCACTTAGCGCAAGTGTGAGGTATGGGTACTCAATTCCTCCATGGTTGGATTGGACAAATTGGTCTCAATTATATGGCAGCAATCAGCCACAACCTAATCAACCCTTCTTAGGGAGGCCAACTTACTTGGCTCAATCAGGAACTCAGAGTTTGGCACTGAAAATTCTCAAGGCCATAAAGAATAGGGGTGTTATATGTTTTTTGTTGTAACCACATTATGATGTGGATTTTGGATGGACTGTATATTTTTCTTGTCACATGAAGGTTGATTTATTCCATATTGTATGCGGCATTGTAATGAAGGAACATCTATAATATATTAAAATGTTACATTCTGATAGAATGACATGAAAATGTTGTTAGATGTGTTATTTTTTGATACTGTAAATTATGTATATTGTATACACTCTTCGCATGTTTATGGGACTCCATGTTCGTTGTCAATTGGATGAAAAGATGTACTCAACCTCACAACCATACTGTTATTTTTTATTCCAAAAAGTAAGCTATTTACAATCTACTCTAATACGAACACTAAAAGGAGCACTTGTAATGCATTTATCCCAGCGAACATCTGTCAGTTTTCCTACGAGTTCATTCATCGTCGCCTTTTTCTTTTCTTGTTGTAGATACCAAAAAGAAAATAAATCACCCAAATAAATCAGTGCTATATAAAAACATGGGAATCCATAACATGTATGATAACATTAAATTAAGTTAGGACATATACACTAAACTATGTCATGTATAGTAGAAGTAAAGTGATAATAATTAAAAATAAAATGCACATTACACTCTACAATGAAAATAAAAACTATTTGTTATACATAGTATAATATCACAATGACACAAAGTAAGCTGTTAAAATTTTATAAATAAACTAATTGCTATTATATGTTATACAAATATGATTTATTCAATTGCAAAATTGAAAGGTGGTATACACTACCCAATAAGTTTAAAGTGAAATGTCCACTAACAGCACTCCAACTACCAACCATATTTGAGACTGTACACAACCAGAAAATTAATATAATTTAAAACAGCGTCTGGCCTCAACTCTTTCTATCTATATATTATAATCCAACTCAACTAAGGCATTGTGCAACCTTGGTGAATGTATCACATAATGCAAAGTTGCAAACATAGACAATGAATTCATTTTCTTGTTTGAAACTGGGTGTGCACACCTGTCACGAAGAGTTGAACTGATATGCTTTTAAGGTAACCACAGTGTATGATTTGTGAATGTGTATTGGCATGTTTGTGAAGGAAGAAAAAAATATAATCTAATCTTCTTGCCTTCCAAACCTATTTTGGTTCACTATTGCAAGGCAACCCCATCTGTTTAGGGAATTGTCATTTTGTTAACTTTCCACACACATTTAAAGATATCACTGATGGACCAAGCATTGCAAGGGAGGGTTTGCAGAGAAAAAAAACTGCAACTCTTACTGACTGTCAATGAAAAAACCAAAAAATAGAGCATGCACAAACTCATTGTAAATCTGGGACATTAAACCTTGCTTTGACTTGACAAACTCGACATTACCCTATCACAATTACATGACAAAAGACAATGTTTTGAAGATTCATCGATACTTCTAGGTTGCAAATTTAGGGCATTGATCCTTGCTTTGATGAATACCAAACCCACATATATGGACTTGAGCAACTTGGAATTACCCTATCACAATTGCAAAACAACAAACAATGTTTTGCAGAATCACTAGAACTTACATGTTATTAACACAGGGCGCTGTGAGAAGTGAAGTTAAAGAAAGATTGCTTGGAATGACGCTGATCCATGGATACATGGCATTCATTCTCAATACACGAGTACTAAATTTCACAAAACAAGTCCCTCCATATGTCGTAGTAGAAATATCAAACTTATTATTTATCAATAAAATTATCTTATAATGTACTTCAATGAAAAATTGAAACGATGATGCACAAATAAAATACAATGAACTAAAAAACAATAATTCAACAACTAGCTATGATGACAAATAATTTCTCAAAACAATCAATGGAAATTTTATTTCAAATGGGTCACAATAGGGTGATGACATTTTATATTATGCGAAACTTCTTGTCCAATAAGCTCTTTTTATCTGCAGATGTATACTTCAAATAGTCTAGATTACTAGAACACACTCTTATCAAAAAATAGGCAAATAAATCCTTCATTTCGAGTGTCTAGTATGCGTGAAAGAGAATGCTTTAAAAAAAATAAGAAATCTATAACAAGGGAATGTATCAACTATTTGGTCACATGCACACAATAGAATAAAAATTGGAGCTCGGTGTTTGATATTGACATTTTACAAACCTAAAAACTCATGAAGAGCGAACTTTGTAAACAATTTGTAGCTACATGATCTGGCAAAAATGCAAAAACAAACTGCAAGGAAGAACAGAGATGAAGAAACTACAAATTTCATTTAGAAAACTGAGAAATCACCCTTTGATTCCACTACATTACAGTCATGGGAGAGTTCTCCTGGCGGGGGAAAAATGAGGAAGCAAGTGTAATAACATCTTACAGTACCTCTTGAAGTAAGCCACGGTGGCATAATCTTCAAATTTCTAGGGAAACAACAAGAGATGAACACCAACAGAGCCGCAAAGGATAGGAGGAATTTCAGATACCATACCCTAAACCCTAAACTACATACTAAAGACTGTGACAACTCAGGGTTTCCACCAACAAGGAATACTAAAGCCACGCTGAACATACAGCCCTAAAACAAAACAAGAACATGGGTATAGCCCTAAAACCAGTGCCAAATCAAACAAGAAAAACCAGTGCCATTCAAATTAGAACAAACACTCCGAAGAAGAGCTAAAAGCGCTAAATTCCACCGAAGAAGATTAAAAGTGTTAACAAACACATGTTTTCAAGTGTTAAAAAACACAACAGTGGGCTGGTAGGAAAATAATTCCTACCGGGGGGTGAAGACGCCAATTGCAGAGCCAAACGTCGATGCAGGAGCCAACTGGATAGCCAAACCTCACCACAGTTCGGCAATCCCTGCAACACAATAGAAATGAGCATAAATTAACAAAAACAAAGGAAAAATCTCTCGAAAATGCAAGAAAAACAACAAATTTACCTGCAAAATGATAAATTACCTACAAAACCATGGAACTTATGCAAACGAGCACAGGGGACGAAGCCGTCGACAACTCCGCACATAATTGAGCAGTCGAGGAGGGCAGTTTGACAGTGGAGGAGCAAAGTATCGCGGTTGCGGGCGCCGAATAGGTCCACAATGGGGCGCAGGAGCAGCATCAACGAAACCATCCCACTGCAGCAAAGCATCCCAACAGCAACAACAAAGGCAGACATGTGGTTAACAGCGAAGGCGGAGGTGCACCAGCATTGGCGACACAATGCGTAGCGACTGGCAGAGCTCTCCAAGCAACAACCCGCCCCGAACAGAAATGCACAGGTAAACGAGCCATGGTGAATACCCTGCAGTTTGAAACCATAAACGTACAGCGAACAACTCAATATATCGCCCTCACCAACCACGCGACATTGGGCGATCTCGGTGGCAAGTGTCGTACATGCAAGTGGATTATGACGTGGCTGTTTTGCTACGTGCCGCGAAGGGTGCCCAACAATTGGCATCCCTCCCCTAGGTGTCCTTTAGTGGATTAGAAAGTGTTGCTTCCTCTTCTTTTTCTGGTAACAAAACTAAAAACACCATGTAACGATGCTTTCACCAATATTTTGTTCATGTTAAATTTATATGCAATAAAAATTTGATGTGTTACTCTTTTCTCTCTAAAATTAATATAAAAGATTCAATCTCTCAGCTCAAATACTCAACCATTCAAAAGATATTGGGAACATCACAATTAAAATGAAAATGTACAATTTTCATTATAGGAGGAGAATGCTAATCGACTTTTAATTTCTATTTTGAATTACTGCTTAACCAGCAACACAATGATATCAACTAAATAAACTTGAGCAAAACAATGATATCAACTAAACAAACTAAAGTTAAATACAACAGCGAGGTAAATACAACTACAGATTCTCTCTCAAAAAGAGCTCTTTTTTTGGTCAGTTCAAAGTTCTCGTTTGGTGCCCATATACTAATCTGGGTCAGCTTTATGTCAATTTTTCAATTAGCAGATTCTCTCTCAAAAATAGCTCTTTTTTTGGTCAGTTCAAAGTTCTCGTTTGGTGCCCATATACTAATCTGGGTCAGCTTTATGTCAATTTTTCTATTAGCTATCAGCCAGATTACTGTCAGTTTCAAGCCAGTCTAATTTCAGATTTCAGTTAGCCTCAGATACACTCTCTTCGTTTTTCTCTTGACAGGGGCCTCCTGAGTCCTCGTGGCTGTATAATACACTTTCTGCAATTTTTGGTTACAGTCTATTGTCATTTCTAGTCGGGGTCTTCATTTTTTCTCTTGGCAGGGCCTCTTCATGGCCGCATAATACAGTTTCTGCAATTTTTGGTATCAAGCTAATATCATTTCTAGTCAGTCCTATAATTTGCAAAAAAGTCTAGTAAAATTTTCTGCAAAATTCTGATTGTATAGCAGCTTATTTTTCTATCCTTCCGGACAGTGCTGCCTTGTCTTCTGGCAACCCATTGAAATGTTTGAAGCTACAGTCTTTCTGTCAACGTTTGTAAATTTTTTTATTCCATGTGAATAACAAAAAAAATCCCCTTTTTTTCTTTAAAAAATAAAAATAAACAAACTAGAGGCAAAAGATACAATTCTTGGTGCGCTTAAAATTTGATCAAGAGCACACATAAAATTATGAATCTTCTTTAATCAATACATGCCCCTTGTCTTCGGTGTGTTTTTTCATTTAAATGGTACACCAACTTGTGCCTTGACTTGACTTTGGTTGTCTCTGTTACTTATGTCTTGTTTATGGGCTGTAGGGTTTTATGGCGCCCTGTGTTTTCATAATTTTTTAATTTTATTTGTGTGTTCTCACAAGCAATTTCGTTGTATTGCTTCTTTTACTCTGTCTGGGTTTTTGTACATGTTATTGCAGTAAAATATGATATTCTACTTTCAACAACCATATTCCCTATTTATGGGGATCTCACAAGTTGTTCGATCTGTGATCTATTTATAGATGTCAGTCTTTAAAAGGTGCTAACTGATTCTGTGAAAAGAAGCCTCTAATTATTTCTCTTTAGAATCTGCACCAAGGGTTTTTACAGGTTCCTCTTACAAAATAAAACCAACCAAACACCTCGGCTGTCACCTCAAGAGTTCATCTTTGAATTTCTCTGTTTAGAACCCTCTAATTATTTCTTTTTAGAATCTGCACCAAGGGTTTTACAGGTTCCTCTTACAAAACAAAACCAACCAAACATTTCGGCTGTCACCTCAAGAGTTTCATATGTGAATTTCTCTGTTTCTACATGTTCCTCTTACACAACAAAACCAACCAAACATTTCGGCTGTCACCTCAAGAGTTCATCTGTGAATTTCTCTATTTCTAGTAATAACTCCAAGTCTCTTCCAAGATGGAAAAGAAAAATCAAGGGTGAATCTCGGGGTTGATCCCCATCTTCAGGTGATTCGTATATGGGAATATGGGTTGAACCCTATATTCCCTGAATTATGATACAAAGAAGGTGCTTCCATGTATAGCAGAATGTCTATAGTCGTGCGAATCCAGGATATGCAGAAAACTATCGTTATGTAAGTGTAGTAAGTGTAGTAGACAACATAAGCCATTAGTGTGTTTCTTCCGGATGTGGTAGTGAGGCCATTGATAGGCACGGAGTACCTAATGTACAAAGTTTCTCAATATCTTTGCCTCGTGTCAAAGATATCATGAAAACTGATGTCATGAAAGTTAAATAACTATGAAACCATGAAACTAATGTCACAGCTTGCTGCCTTATAAAAGGTATGTATATTCATAACCTTTCTGTCCATACAAACTAATCACAATTAGATGGCCTCCATCCACGTGATGTTAACTAAAGAAAATATTCAATTGATGGAATAGCTAGATCCATATGCTCTTTATCCAGTTTCATGTGAACTCAAGAAAATATTCAATTGTGGAGTAGCCAGATCCAGAAGCTGTTTATTCTAATTTGATGAGAACGAAAGAAAGAATATTATGGAATAGCCAGATCCATACGTTCTTTAATACAATTTATATCAAAGTAATCATATCATATAAGATGAATTACAGAGAAAAAAACACTTACAAAAGGAAAAAATTCTAAACTACTCGGGAACGGGAAAGCATATCATCATCCTCAGTTGAAAAGTATAGTTTTCCTTGAACAATCCACCATTATTATTAGATAAGATGAAACTGAAATTAGTACATAACAGGTCCTTGCAAGAAAGTACATATACTCCAGGGAGAATCCTCTGGATTTGTGTATAGAGTTCCTTATAGAAAAGCTCCCACTCAAGAATCTCGATATCTTTGCCTCATGTCCTTGAGGTGTCTCTCTGATTGCTCCTTAAAACTAAATATTCCGTCAAAAAATACAAATAACACAAGTTGAGTCCTATCCTCCACATTCTCGTAACCAAGAGGCCAAATAATTGCACTGCATCTACAAGCTTACGAGAGTAGAAAAACAACAAAAAACTAAGGAAGAAAGGTTGCTCTACTCTGGTATCAATCTAAAGATTGCAAATGATTCCAGAAAACATCTAGAATGTCTAAGAAGGTTACCATCCCAACCAAATTGGAATCTTCATCAGTCACCCACACATAATTCACCCTGTGAGCAAGAGCTTGCACCATTACAGCAACCAGAGAGCTCCAGGGTTTACATGTCAGAGGTGCCACTCTGCGACCCCTGGAAGCATATCCAAACTTATTGAAGGAACAGGAACGATACCATTTGTTGGAATCTCTAAGAGGCCCAGATGGTGACTGTGCAGCAAATTCTTCATCGGAAGATTCTTCCCAGGAATCCGTAGACAGGCTATCTCTCTCTGTAAGAGGCTGATCTGATGCAGGTATAGGATTCACTGCCTTTCGATCCTGCTCACCTTCTCCCATAGGGCCCATCTTCTGATTTATCCTCCTCCTCACAAGATCGACAAGAGATTCTGGGGGCCCTCCACAGTCAACATAGGCCATGAAATCCCCTGCAGAAAGTGTGGCGAGGGCAAGGGCTACAGTCTCATCACAGTACATCAAAGTAGAAGGCGATATCTCACCAATCAGCTTGGGACCCTGCAAGGGGTCATGCTCCACTACTGCTACTGCAGTTTGCGTGTGTGATGCCAGTTGGATCATCTGCAATGCACTACTTGCCGGTTTATCATACTCCACCATAAGAACCTCACGATTTACTATACCAAGGTCTTCAATTGTCATTGAGGGAAGGGGAGAGAATACTCCTATGAAACCCAACAGGAACCTCACAACGTCCTCCTGATTTATCCAGCAGAATTCCTTCCCACCATGGCTTGTAGAGGAGACAGTTCCAGCGGAGGCAATTTTCTGCCCAATCTTTTTGAAGCTCGGCCTTTTGTGGTTCTTAATAGGTACTATCAAATTTTGTGCTCCCTCTAGAATAAGATCCAAAGCCTGCAATAAGCTGTACAGAGAAAAAGGCAAGAGAAAGAAACACAGAACATATCAGTAAATATTCCACTTATAAAAAATGTTACTAAACCACCCCATCCCCTTAATTTATGAAATATCAATACACAATAGGCATTTGCCTTGATACGCGTTTGAAAACATGCAATCCCCATCCCTTTTATCTATAGTGTACATAACATGGGCTTGACATGGATCTACACATAAAAATATACAATGTCTTCCCCTTTGAAACCACAGCCTCATCTCCAAGGTTAGGTCTTCTTTCCTTGACTGTAAAAACCATAGGCCACAAGCTACGATGACTGGGAAATAAAAGGACTAATGTAAACTAAAAACAAGGGAGATATTGCATTGACTAACTACAACTGAGCCAGATATGACAGAGTACATAAGCTCCCAAGTTCTGAAGTTCTGAAAATCTCAATGGACTGGCCAATTCATGACTGCGGTACCTCCCACCATAGAGTTGAGAATCTGAAAACAGTTTTGTTGTACGTAGCAATCCAGACTTCTAGATTTGTGAGAATGCCCATTATGACAAGGTATGTAACTCAGTGGGCATGTTCTGGGTTCGGATCCTAGCTGTCTCTAAATTTCAACGTTGTAGCAGAGCCAGAGAAGTTGGTGGGGTCTAGGACGTATGAACCCGAGTGTGATTGGAAGGGATAAATTGAAGGTAGCAGATTAAATTGTTAATGATGGACACATAGCTCAGTCAGTAAGAGTCGGTGGTGGCTAGGAGTCATGAACCCAAGTGTGGTTTGAAGGGATACGTTAGAGATAGCAAATCAAATTGGTAGGGATGTCCATCATGAAAAGACATACTGCTCAGTGAGCAGGTCCTGGATTCGAATCTTAGCTGTACCCAATTTCCAACAGCGTATCAGAGCCAATTAGGTCGGGGGTGGCTAGGAGGCCTGAACCTAAGGGAGGTGCTACCAGCAGATCGAACTGTTAACGATGCCCATCACGAAAAGGCATGTAGTTCAGGTCCAGAAAATATCATCAATTAGGTGTAGGTTCTGTGTCCGATTGCTGGCCTATCCAATTTTCAAAAAATTAAACCCTTGTTGGTCTTTCAGAAGCAAATCAGCCATTGTAACCATCGTAACCCACCTTGATCTGTGATTTCCCTTACAATGTGGTGCCAAATATACTACCATCCAAATAAATTTCTAAATAGGTAAAAACTGCAACTTAGCATTCAGCAGGGACTATTCTCATGAGAAGATGCAATCCTAAAAAGGCTCGGTTGAGAATCAAGATAATTAGAACATCGGAAGCTATCAAAGAAACACATTCAGAAGCCTAATTTCGGAATCGATTCATTCATAAAATCTTCGAATTGACAAATACAGAGATCTGATTAGATATTATCAGTATAGGGAATTTGGATTAACCTTGAGCTTGGATCTACATGCCGGACGCAACTTGGAATCCTGGGCAGGAAGAGCCTCGAAACAGGCGCACTCAGTGCAGATGCCGGGTCATATAAGCTATCATCCCTGGAGAGAAAACAAATAATGTCTACCATGCAAACTTTACCCAAGCAGCTGCAATCCTCGACCTGTTGGCCTTCGTTGGTTGGCTTCTTGTGATCCAACCAGTTGTGGTTGCAATTCCAGACCCCAAGCTCAGTCTCATGGGGCGACTGCTTTAAGGCCTTCAAGGCATCACCAACTGTTGCAGCTACTGGAAGCCAGCAGAGAGGGGGCTTGCCGAGGCAGAGGTCAGATACCTCATGTGACTTCAGGCTAACGGCCATACACTACAAATTGCAGAAAAGAGGAGCCTAAATCCCAACAGCACACGGATCAGGGCTTGAAATCTGGAGCTGGGTATCTTAGTTTGCTCTTGAAATTCCGAAAAGATCAGGATTTGGTTAGCAAATATTTTGAATTAGGGTTTGATTCAGAGAGGTTGATTCAGAAAAGATTATGTTGAAAAATCTGGGTTGATAAGGCCTGTTGGACCTCCTTTCGAGCAACGAAAAGGAAATGCAGAAACTTTGCACGGTCCTCAGAAACACAGCAATGAAAAGCAAAGGTTGAGGATCAAGAAGAGGCGGTGGTCAATATTTATAGATGGACTAGAGGCCATCTCCTCTGGTGCCGGGCAAGGATGGTCATTCACCTAACCTAGAAAGCGGCATTGGTAAACATACTTTTGCATTCGTTCTTAATTATATTTTTATTTAATATTTAAATAGATTTTTCTTCCCCTTTTCCAATAACATTATTTTTATATTTATGCTGATGTCTAAAAGTGTAACATGTACATCATCGCTCTTCCCGAATTTGTCTGCAAAAGAGATTGAGAAATATGGATCACTCTGATGGGTTGAAAATCTTTTTTTTCAAAACTTCGCAGCTATTGAGCGAAATCATAATTACAAATAAAATTATAATATAATAATCAAAATATAATATATTATAGATTAATATATATATATATATATATGAATTAATAATATTAAATAAAATAATATAGATTCTAACTAAATTACAAACAATATTCTTAAAATTTTAACAAAACAATAAATGCTATATGAATTGGAATTGGAATATATATTGAATGAAGTTTGTTAATCTGTTAATATTTGTTATTCGTTAGCATAGATATTTTAATATTTATTATTATTTATTTTTAATTTTTTTTTAATGTATATCTCAACTTGCACAAGATTCTGTATAATACGTCAAATAATTTTTTTATGATTTCCACTTATCTCTCTCATAATTATTGCAAATCTTTAGTTTGCAAATCTGTAAAAGTGTCTTCATTCATTAAGATTACGAAAAAGGTTGTACCCCTGATTGGATAGCAACGGCATCTTTGAAATTAATGTTGAAGATTGGATGGTAAAAGCATCTTTCAAATAAAGGTTGAAAGTTTAAATTTTATAGATTATGTTTTAATAATCAACATATTTTTCATTTTATTTTAATAATAAAGGATTTAGGCAGCGTGGTATTGTAATTAAAAGATTTTAATGAAGAGTCAGTTAAGTAATGGCTACTTTTCTTTTTTATTAAAATTGGATAATTAAAAATATTAAAATTTTGATTGGTTGGCAATATATATTTAAAATTATGATAATTAAATAGTTAAAATTATGATTGATTAAAATTTTTGATTAGTTATATATTTATATAAAAATAAAATTTTAATAAAAAAAATTAATAAGAATATAATTTAAATTACAGTAGAATTCTAATTAGTTTAAAAATTAATAATATTCCAACAAAAATTTACTAAAAAAATAAAATAATAAACTATTCGTAATCAAGAGTGATTTAGATGATCATTCACAGCTCTCAGGTTGTTCTGGCTTCTTTAATGGAAAGTTTAATCTTAGTTACCATGTTTTTTCTCACCGTTTTTGCAAGGTGTGTTGTTACCGTGAGATTTTCGTTAAACGAAGTTTTCAAGAGGTTATTTTACTTTCGGATTAAAGTAAATAAACGACATTTATCTAGATTTAAAGATAAAATAAATATCAAATATTATTTTTTATTTAATTTTTTTTATATTATTAATATAGATTTATTTTGAATCTTGATTTATTAAGCATTTAAAATATCAAATTTTTAAAGTGTAAATTTATTTTAAATTGTAAAATCTTAAAAAGTGTGCATTTGGAGAATTTTGATTTTTTTAATACAATAGTTATTTTTTAATACAAGAGATCTCATCTTAAGATGAATCTATGTTGATTTTTTTATATATATACACATTTATGTTGATTCTTTATATATACATACCATGTGTCAATTAGTTTTGGTGAGTATAAAATATTTAGCATCTCTTTGATTTTGAACGACACATCAATAAATTGTTTTGATCATAATTAAAAAAAATAATAATAATAAAATGATTATTTTCTATTGTATAGATATGCTTGACATTGGAATATTTTACTCATATATTAATATGAGCATTGACATATTTAAATAAATGTCTCCATCTTTTTTTTCTATGTAGTTCATGGGATATAGACATACTTGACATTGGAATATTTTATTCAATATGACCATTGAGATATTTTATTCTATGTGGTTCATGGTCACGCGTGACCCGCTACATTTCACAAGATGTGAGAGAATTGAAACAGTGACCTCCCAATAGCAAAGTTGCTTAACAACAAGACTCAACCAATTGAGCTAACCCTCTAAATCCCTTCCTCTATCCAGAAATAGAAGCATATATGCTGGAATCTCTATCTACATATATAGATCTTTTGTTGTTATTAATATTTTTTGAAATAATATTAATTTAACATAAGGTGGGCATTGAAATATTTTGTTTATAAGCAACACTAAAATATCTTTGTGATGTTTCTCTCATAATATATATTAATGGAATTAATATGTATATTCAAAACATTAAAAAATAAATTACACCTATTGCTCACACTTAAAAGTAAAATATAAGAAGATTTCTTGCTTTATTACATATCAATTTCATATCTCTTTCATAGTGAGTTGTGATATCATTATTATTTTAAATCTAATACTTAAAATACATATTGAGTATCACATATCAATTTCAAATCTCTTTCATAGTGAGTTGTAATATCATTATTATTTTAAATCTAATATTTAAAATACATATTGAGTATTGAAGCCAATAGACATCTCTCCAATACTAAAAAATGTACAGAGCATTTATAGACAAAATAGAAAACTTTCACTATAAATCATTGTATCTCTCTATATAAAGTTGATATAAAATTATGTTATTTACTCTATATAAAGTTGATATAAAATTATGTTATTCACTGTGGGTATTGATGTATTTTATTTATTGTTGACATTGAAAAAAAATTGTTATTAATATTTATGTTAGATATTGAAAGATTTGTTTATTATTAATATTTATATTGGATGTTGAAAAACATTTTTGTTTTTTAAACTTCTAAATTTCTTTAAAATAAGTGATATTTTTTTAAATATAATATTATGGGACAATACCTCTTAGCATTCTCACTTTAAAAAAATCTAATTAATTTAAAAAAAAAAAATCAATTATAATTTAATTTAATTTAATTAAATAAAAATGAAATATAAAGTACATTTAAATTAATAAAAATATAATAATTCAAATCATTAATTTTTTTATGAGAAAAGAATATAAAAAAAATTCATTAGAGTGAAAAAGAAGTACACAGTGCAGCATGATAGATCTCCATGAGTTTTTCCAAAAAGAGACTAAAACTTCCTCAAAAGCTTTAAAAACTGACATAGAAACTAGTTGAATCAAAGCACACACTCTATAAAGTTTTGATGTACATACAAAGCAGTTTATCCATCTCCAATCATAACAAAAAGAAAAAGACTCAAGCGAAGCTAAGCCTCATCAAGATCAAAAGGATATAGTACAAGGAAATTAAGTCACACCATAATAAGTTGATGCCCCAATGGCATCCTGAGTTTTCCATCCCTTACAACTCTGTGACCATGCCATTCTTGAAAGTGGATATATCCAACTTGAGCTGAAAGTGCTTTCTTAGATAGAGAATTAGCATCCTGAGTTTTCCATCCCTTACATGTAACATACTCACTTTGTAACAAATAATAGTAAAATGTATAAACTCAGTAAGTCAAAATAGAAATACATTATACTAGTTGGATTTCTAACTTACAAAGGAACATTTCTATTACTTGATTGTGAACTACTCATTACAAGGTGAACACAAGTCTGAAACTTCATTGTTTATTGTATATTAGGAGTTCCCATTGGACCCTTCCAATTACAATTATCTGACTTTGTATTAAATGCAATCATATGTTTGCATATTACTCTGCCATATAATTGAGTATCATATATTGTCTTTGTTTTGTAAATCTAAGGTTGTTATTACATACCTGCGGGTTTAATACCTCATGGTTGGTACTTAACCCGCAGTCATGGTGACTATTCACTGCTTGAGTTAAGAATGTTTAGGATATTTCTTGTTGGGATGACACCTGGCATACTTCGAGGTTCACGCTGGATCAAGGGCTCTGAGCTAAGCGAACTAAATCGACGGTGAGAATTGGGAGCTAGGGTTTAATGGGTAACCACCACCCTAACCCCCCCTCACTCCCGACCATTCTACACTTCTAACTTGCGATGTCGAGCTAGGCTAGGGTTACTCATTCTTGCACTGATGGTTGTTGTGGGTTCTAGCGACGGTTTCCTTAGGTTCCCGACGTGGCTTGCAGATATTATTGTCTCATCATACAGGTAATTTCAAATTTTTTTGTTCTAAGTTTTCCAAATTGAATGAGTACTTGGCTCTTACTCTAATGCATAACTAAGTCTGGTGCCGACAAGGTTTTATTTCTACTACAGCTGCTCGATTGGAAAAATTTGTTGGTTGTTCATCTGTTGTTTCAGGTACATTGTTAAACCCTTGCACGCACACACACACACACACACACACACACACACACACACATATATATATATATACATACTAATGAGTCTAAATAGATAGGTAGTATTTCTCGGAAATATTCCTTTAATGAATTCCCATGGAACATTTGATGAAAGTATCAAAGTACCTCTTCCTTATCTTTTTTTTTCTAATTGGAAGTATATCTAGATACGGGTAGAATTTCATGGGAAGGGTAGAATGAAAGTGGTAGCAATTAATGCAAACACAGCTGATTGGAAAGCAATAGTCATGGTTGTGATCTTACAAGCTCCCAAAAAAATGAATAGACTATACCATCCGATCCCCAATTTTCAATTTTGATCAAATGCACTATGGTCAAATCCGATCTGGACATAATGTTGAAGTATTTTCGGTTTAGTTATGGAGAAATGGGTTCTAGTTATAAATAAATTGAAGACTTCCTCATGATATATATATATATATATATATATATATATATATATATATATATATATATATATATATATATATATATATATATATATATATATATATATATATATATATATATATATATATATATATATATATATATATATATATATATATATATATATATATATATATATATATCACAGAAATTATGTGAATTACTCATGGTTTCCTAAACTCTTGGTATAAATCTGGAACATGTCATCATTAATCCCTATCTATTACGAGGTAAAACCCTTCTTCATCTCCTAGTATTGACTTATTTGGCTTATATATTTTTTAATCATTGCATCTCATATTGGTTTGTGCCCTGGTTGCAGGTAAGCGAGGTTTTTCTCTTTTCAGGAATTCCCTTCAAATTTGTTTACACTTCCGATTATCACAGTTTGACATCCTTGTATCAGGTAGGGTCGTATTACCCTTTCTCGCATTGTGAGGGTTATTCAAGCTGGAGGATATGGTTGTACTTCTTCCCTGTTTGCATTTCTTAGAGTTTATCTGTGATGGGAGCCCTCACTTGGGTTATTTTTGTTGTTCTTATGTTCTTAATTTTAAAAGATGCCTCTCTCTAGAAGAGGGTTTGCTGTAATTTCATTGGAACGACTGTGTAATTTTTATTCAGGACCCACATACCTATGGGCACAGTCTGGGTTTCCCATTACAGTTTGGAAAATGAAATGCAATTGTGTGAATTATTGTAAATAGTGTTTATATGGTTAAGTTTCTATACTAGTTCTTTAGTTCTTCCATATGGTTCTATTTTCATGATAGAATTTTTATTGTTCTTGTATATATCAACCGACTCAGATCCTCCATCAAGTTCTGGATATTTCACATGAACTCGGTTTCTAGGAAGGTGTTCCTTTTTTTTTCGTGACTTAATTATTAATACCATAGTATTGTTTGTTGTTTTATTTTCCGGTCTAGTTTCTACTTTTCTGTTGTTGTACTATTGTTCCTATTTAATGTATATCGTTACGCTACTAGCTAACATAATATTTATAAAAAAGTCGAACTCTTGAGGAGTTGCTTTTGAACTTCCATAACGTTGGTTTGATTAATATTCTCCATTTTATATCTAATGCCTCAATGTCAAGAACGAAACTTTGTTTCTTTGAATAAATTGTTCAATAAGTTTCCCTTAATATACTAGGGTTGTGATCTCTGGATTTTACCAAGTTTCATACTGAGATTGTAACATTTCTTTCTACAGTGTTAGTTATACAATTTGATATGTATATATCTCAATCTATAACTGTTATTTTTATAAACAATCTAAGTCCTATTGTCCACAGCATACACATAATCACAGTAATTAATTTAATTGTATCAAGATAATACTTATCTGAAATCAAATTTCACACTATCACACCAGATAACGTATTTTTCCTCCCAACCAATGAGACCAGCTTAGTTGTTGTGCCGCACCCCCCCCCCCCCCCTCGTGGTCAGGTTCCTTGTTAGACAATACTACCTTAGCAATTACTGTTGTGACTGTCTGGTTACTACCAGACTTAGCCACTGGTGACTACTCTATCACCTAGTTCCACCTAGAAAACCAATATGGAAAAACTCTACATGATCTTTATTGCAACATCTTATCTCTCTCAAGTTCTCCAGGATTCCTGTACTTGTACTCTTTGAGAAAATTTATGGGCAGGTAACTGCTTGTCCCATAACTGTCTAACTACCTAGGCACACGAAACTCATTTGACATTATCTTTCATGATGCTTGTGCAAAAATAATAAAAATAAATAACATTATAAATTCACTTTAAATTGTCTAACCTTTATATGGTCTTAACTTAACATAATAAAAATGCATTTTTTTTTGTAAGTTGCATCTTCCACTTATTTACTATTTACCAGGGGATGTCACATCTTCCCCCTCTCAAGCAAAACATTGTCCCGATGTTTTACCCCTTGAATAGATCTGGATAAGCCTGTCTCATAAATTTTTCATCCTCCCAGGTTGCTTCATCTAGGGTAAAGTGCTTCCATTGCACTTTAACTTGGATGATATCTCGTTTCCGCGGCATTACTTCTCTCTAATCGATTATGCGCTAGGGCTCGACCAAGAATTTGTCGTCCGGTTCGACCTGAAATTCATTACAATCAATCAATTTAACATAGTAAACAAATTTCACAATGCATACCATGCCTATACATATTTTATTTATAAGTTCAGTTACTTGTATGTCTTACTAAATAATAACATGTTTGGGATCATAAATATAATTCTTTAGTAAGGAAACATGAAAGACATTGTGGACATGTATATGGCTGGGTAAAGCTAGTTGATACGCCAATGGTCCGATTCATGCCAAAATATGGAATGGCCCACAATACCATGGAGCCAATTTGACACACCCTACCCATCCATCGTACTCTTTTTGGGTTTTACCCGTACGTACACATGTTCCCCGACCTTGAACTCTTGATAGCTCCTTTTCTTATCAGCATAATTTTTTTCCTGATCTTGGGTTGCTTTCAAATTCAGTCGTACCTTTCATACTGTGTCTTCCATTTCTGCTAACATTTCTGGGCCAAGCATGAGTTTGTATTATGATCCACTCCAATTTGTAGGTGTCTTGCATTTTTGTCCATCTAATACCCTGAATGGGCTCATTTTCAACAAGGCATGATAGCCATTATTGTAAGAAAACTCTACCAAGTGTATGTAGTCTTCCCATTTGGTTGGTTGTTGCATCGCAAGCATTCTCAACATATCCTCAATTACCTGATTCACCCATTCATCCTGACCATATTTTTGGGGGTGGTATGCAGTGCTAAATTGTACTTGAGTACCTAGCCCCTCAAACGAAGCTTTCCAGAATGCTGAGGTGAATTTAACATCTCTATCTGAGATCCCATGTAACCTAAAAATTTCCTTCATGAATATATTAGCGATTTGAATTTTCTTAAAGGTAGATTGTATTGGAATATAATGTGCAGACTTACTCAATTTATCTACTACCACCATTATGGAGTCATTCTTCTTCCTCGCCTTGGGTAAACTGGTGATGAAATCTAATGTAATAATATCCCATTTCCATTCTGGAATGGGTAGTGGGTGGAATAGTCCAGCTGGGTGTTGATGTTCAATCTTTACTAGCTGGCATTCCAAACACTTAGTTAAGTATTCAACTATTTCCATTTTCATACCTAGCTAAAAATATTCCTTTCTCAAGGTGGTAACCATCTTTTGGTAACTAGGATGAGCTGCATAAGGGCTTCGTTGACATTAATTTAAGACTAATTTTGTAATGCCAATGAAATTTGGAACATAGATTCTTTTCCGATAAATTAACATACCTTATGCATCCACCTCATATCCTTGCAGTCTATCGCTACTATTTTCTTGTTGAGCTTGTTTCCAAAGGAACCGGTATTCAGGATCTTTTTTGGCAGCTTCCATAATCTGCTCCTTAAAGGCTATTTTTATTTCGCTAAAAGAAATTTCATATACAAAGTTCAATCTTCTACTCAATGCATCAGCCACCCTATTTTCTTTGCCTTTGAGATGTTTAATTTCAAATTCAAACTCACTTAAGAATGTAGCCCAAATTGCTTATCGATCATTTAGAGTTGGATGTTTGAAGTAATTAGTAAGGCTATTATGATTGATCATTAATATAAATTGTTTTCCTTGCAGGTAATGGTGCCACATTTTCAAGGCGTGAATTATAATTGTTAGCTCCAAATCATAGGCTGAATATTTCTACTCATGCTCCTTTAATTTACGAGATTTGTACGCAATCACTCTTCCTTCTTGCAATAACAGTCCCCCGACACCCTCCTTATAGGCATTTGTGCAAACGGTGTAGTCCTTATCAGGGTCAGTAATTCTTAAGATAGGAGTAGTGGTAAGTAAATGTTTAATTTGTCAGAGCTGTTTTGACAGTCCATTGTCCATTTAAAAAATTTCCCCTTTTTCTGTAGGGTGGTGATATTCTACTCTTGAAAAAATTTTCAATAAATTTCCGGCAATGCCCGGCAAGTCCCATAAAAAATCTTATGTCAGCTACATTTTGAGGAACATGCCACTCCATTATGGTCTTTATCTTTTCAGGGTCCACTGCAACGCCTTCTTTAGTAATGGCATGCCCCAAATATTGGATTTTTTCCTTATAAAATTCGCACTTACTATATTTTGCGTACAATTGGTGTTCTCTTAGAGTCTGTAAGACAATTTGTAGATGTCTCTTATGTTCCTCCATATTCTATGAATAGATAATTATGTCATCTATAAATATTAATATAAATTTGTCCAGATATTGATGAAATACACTATTCATAAGACACATAAAGGTGGCAGGAGAATTAATTGACCCGAAGGGTAACACCATAAACTCATAATGTCCATAACGGGTTATAAAAGAATTTTTATGTACCCTGATCGTAAATCATTTTTTGAGAATACAGTCGCCCCTTTCACTTGATCGAATAAGTAATCAATACGGGGTAAGTATATTTGTTTTTAACTGTTAGTTTATTTAACTGACTATAATCGTTACACAAATGTAAGATATCATCTTTCTTCCTCAGAAACAGAACCGGAGCTCCCAATGGTGATACATTGGGGAAGATATATTTTTTATCAAGGAGCTCCTGGAACTGCACTTTGAGTTTAGTTAACTCAGGAATACTCATACGGTATGGTGTTCTAGATATAGTAGTAGCCCCAACTACGAGTTCTATAGTAAATTCAATGTCTATTTTGGGGGGAAATTGATCTGTATGAGATCTTAATCAAATTTTTCTTGAGGGTTTGCAAATTAAAAGTGTTTAAAATCAGTTTTTGAGAGCTTTTATGTTAAAGTTTAAACACATAAATCATGTAAACAAAATCTGAAATATACAGAAACAACAGACAAATGCACCATACTAATAATAAGAAAACAACAAACGATGAAGGATTTCACCCTTCCTGGTCTACATATCCTTGGTCCATCTTCCAATGGCTTGGCCCTCTTTCATTATGCTCAAAATATCGATTACATACATTTATAGTGCTCAAATGGCTTCAAAACTTGTTCCATCAGCTACAGAATGCCCAGAAATGCCTGTCTAACCTCTTTCTGATCCGAAATTGGTCAAAAATGAAGAACTTATGAGCCTCCCTAGTTTTCCTACTAACCGCTCCACAATTTCCCCAAAATCTGGACCAGTCCTACAAATTCACCCCATTTTCGACTAATAGAGCAGCAATTTACCGGAATTCCGGGCGAAATTGTCCGACCGTTTAAATCCATAATGGCACTTATAATCCAAATTTTGAATAAAACCATTGGCGTTGAATTACAATTTTTTTAATATAAAATACCGTTGGGTGGTTAGTGCCATAATACTCACATGGGCGGCTTAGTAAGGTGGTTAAGATGGGCAACTTACAACCCGACGACTTCTTTGCGATCTCGACAAACGAAGGTCATATGAGTGGTTACTGTGGCGATTAAGGTGGGTTAGGTTGGTGGTTAAGACTTTTGTCGTGCCCCGGATCATAATAATTGATTGTGTGTAATGTTATATGGTGGGGGGGAGGCGGGCTAATCCCTGGACCCCTTCTCCCCAACTATGCCACATTAACACCTTATAATATTTTTTTAATACATAGTTTAATAAGGAACTCGTGTAACATAGCGGTAAATACTTGTGTTGTTGGCGGTGAGGTTTGGTGTTCGACCTCGGTGGATTGCAGTTTGACCTCCACCCAAAATTTTTGTGGCCTCCCATGTTTCCATGTGGCGGCCTCTCATTGGGCCATGTGGAAACTTGTGGTTGGCCATCAATTAACCAATCAAACTCAACCACACATGAACCAATCTAAGAGGGAAAGTGGCGAGGCCAAATTGGACTAAAAAAAAACTTTCAACCAACCAAAAGAGGGCATGTGGTAGCCTTCCATTGGCCCAAAATACACAGTCACCTATCATTTTTTTTGCAAAATCTGCATGTTTGGAAAAGTGGACAAAACATGTTTATGGGAGCATACAGTGTCAGTTTTCCGCGAAATGAGTTGCGCCAGATTCATAATGACGAGATATACGTGGTCGTTCATGTTCCACATAATTCCAAAAAAAATCATTTTTTAGCATAATTTTGAGCACCTGATCACTCCTCCCCACTGGAAGGATTTGGACCCCAAAATATCACTTTCATTTGTTCAGCAGATGAGGGTACAGCTCCCTCACCTTTCCAATCTCGATCCATTTTTCCTTTCTTGGATTTGTGCCTCTGAGCTCCACATGAAGGTATTCCACATTCCCTCGTTTTGAAAACCTTGTTCTTATGTCATGAATGGTGTCTTGTTGTAGTTCATCAAGGTATTCAAGAGAAAAATCCTCATTGGAAGGAATCTGAACATGTTCTCCTTGATCTTCAATCAAATACGGCTCATACAACCTTAAGTTCCCAACATTAACAACGGAATAAATTTTCATATATGAAGGCAAATCCAACTTGTTGGCTTGAGGGGTCCTGACCCAGGTTCAAAGTGTTCTGCGCAACCAAAAAATCCCTCCAACTACTGGCCCTTTCAGCAGTGATCTGCTTGTGCAGACCAAAGTGTCACTCGAAGCAATATTGGGGGGGGGGGGTGCTAAAACCAAGTTTCCACACCCTGAGGGAGCATTTGATGTGTGGTTTAACCTTACTTGTCAGATCTAAGGCTTACCATCCTACGCGGAACTTCACAAAAACCATATCTAAGCGTGGATGGAACCCTTAATAGATACGCACCAACATATTATTATAGTTCAGTCAGATCTAGCTTATCAAAGCAGAAACAATTCTAATGCAATCACATAGAAGTAAAACCCTTAACGCAGATGTAATTCTTACACGAACACAAAGATATTTTCACAGATAATTAACTCAGATAAATGTGCATTCAACATAAACAGATCAACAAATAATTAACATAGTCATGCATAAACACAGAAATTGCAACAAAGTTCGCCAAAAATTATTCTTTATTAATCAGTCTTCAATCCAATACAATTTCTTCTGTCTGTGCACACATCAGTAGAGTCCTTACACACAGCTCGTGACTAGGTCTTTGTGCACACACCCAACATGAGCCTTTCTACCTAGGCCGAATATAAACTAGCTCAAAACATCAACATAACATCACTAAACTTAAATTTTTTGTCCTAATCGACTCAAATTCTTACATATTTATATAAATTTGACGCACATATACCATGGTTTGAGACTCATGGTTTCCCTTTTTACCCATTACAATTATAAAAGAGCTTTGACCCACCCCAAAGCCCCTTGACTTCTACGTGTAGTGCGTTTCAACAAAAATTTAACCAAAATTATACAAAAAACTTGACCTTAGAGGACCCCATCCCAACAGGCCCCCAACAAAATCTAGTGACTCGTCCTAAGTCACTTTGGTCCCAATTCTTGCATC
The DNA here is from genome assembly GCA_034641835.2 of Pinus albicaulis. Taxonomy (NCBI): domain Eukaryota; kingdom Viridiplantae; phylum Streptophyta; class Pinopsida; order Pinales; family Pinaceae; genus Pinus; species Pinus albicaulis. The sequence goes on along the minus strand of CM076577.1, from coordinate 69,525,398 downwards.
GTGTCCTTCAGTGCCTGAATGGAATTTTTAAGTGGTTGAATGGCTTCGGTACTCTGCGCTGCAGTGTTCTTTGCTTCCTCAACCAATTTATCTATAGTTGGCCCCTCGGCTGTCAAGCTGATACTTCTTTGGGTCTCCTGTAGGATTCTGAGGGTACCATCGATATTATGGGACAGTTGTAAGGCCTCCTCAGCCCAAGGCTACATTATGTTGTCGTGCAACTGCTCCCGTCAGCCTAGTGTGTCGATCTCTTCCTGAATTTCTTAGCTTTCCTGCAAGTGGGCCCATCGATGGTCAGGCACCAGGGTTGGCACAATGACCCATATCTCATTAAATTGTTGTTCCTTGGCCTGCAGATCCATCTTCAGCTTTTGTGCGGTAGGGTCATCTTTGACGGAGGTCCAAATTCCCATGGCCTCCTTTAGAAAGTGGCTGCAAGCATCCACAACAACAGTGATGCTAGCAGTCGACTCCTGAACTACCATGGTGCATTGTGCGTGAATTTCTGGAGGCATCTCGGGCTGCAACTTCATCTGCAAATCGGCGATCTTCTGCTTGAGTTTCGCTCGGACTGTTGTGATTTATGATCGCGAGGCTTTTAGAACGGCTACCAAGTTTTCCAATTTGACAGTGGGCATTGCAGTAGCTGTTACTATGATTTCAGGGAGACCCAAGCACAGCTAATCAATCAGAGCTTCCAACTGGGAACTAGCTTTCAACAGCGCGACGCACATCCTCTGCTAGTTATTGGCCTTTAAGCGGTAAGGCTGCTTGGTGTTGAGTTTTCGCAATGTCATGGAATGTTTTATACTCTTTGTACTGCAGGTCGTCGGTGATCATCATATGCATAACGTGCATCTTGCCGCTGGGGAAAATAGCCAAATCAATCCCGACCTCAGAGCTTTCGGGAATGATCGCGTGCAGCTCAGAATTGGAAATTTGAAGTGTTGCACCTGAAACTTGAAAGATGCGGCTTTCGGATCTGGATGGGTACTGAATGGCCAACTCACTTGCTTGTCTTGCACTCACATGAATAATGCTCACTTTTATGGTGCTCACTTGCATTCTGAGCTGTTGGATCCCTTGCTGCATGTCATCAATGACTAATTTATACTGTGCCTGCATCTTTAGTGGCCGCTTGGATTGTGTCTTTGATTTTGTCAAAATCCTCCTTTGTGAGCATTAATGGGTCTGTCCTAGTCTTCTTAGAGGCTTTCCTTTTGGCGCGTGACCCCAGGGTTGTCTGAGGCCCTTTTTTGGTTCCTCGTCGTGTGTCTTTCGGTGCATCGACGTTGTCTCCATCCCTCTCTTCCATCTCATCATCACTGTGCAGGGAAAATTTCTCTGCCGTAATGGTGGGTTCAGGGTCCTTATGCGCATCCTTTGGATGATTTTTCGACGCGTGTGGATTCGTGGAGTTCTTAGGTGGTATTGATGAGGACGCACCACTGACTGTACCTACTTCGAGCCATAAGGGGGCCACTTGGTTGTTGTGTGCGCAAGGTCATCCTCTGTGACCATGTATGGAAACTCATACCAGATGCCTGCCATGTCCCTCTTCACACAGATGTACACATTGTGAAAGGTGGCCTTGAAGTCTGCAATGTGCTTGCATTGCTCGTACAACATGGGTGACAGTCGTGGCTTGGACTGCACCACTTGAAATATTTCTTCATCAAACAACACCCAGAAGATTTTATTTTCAGTTATCCTGGATGGTAGCTTTGAGTTCCGTAAGGACGCATACTTGGCATATTCAAAGAGATCGGGTTCAATGTCTGGTAATTGTGACTACGACGGTGGCCTCCAACCGATTAGCGCGACCAACAACAGCAACCAAGCATAATAAAAGTGATTTCCATATTCTTGTGCCTCGCAAATGTTTTCCAAAAATATGGTACAAAGGTACTTCACCCAATTATATTGCGTCCCTTTCACACACTATAGAGCTAGCTTAATCACATATGCAGGCACCTCTATTGTGCGGCACTTTCTGATCATTTTGTAGGCAAGGATCAGGGTGGAAAATTTAACTATCGGAGAATTGATATTGGCCATGAAAAAGCCTCTGGTATTCCTATTTACCCCATAAGTCTTCTTCACCTCATCAGCGACCTTTTTCTTTAGTCCCTTCCCTCCAAAGGCCACTCGTGGATCCTCCCCTTGGTATGAAAACATGATGATCTAATGAATTAGCATGTCATCGATCGAGATGGGCTCTCCTAGCCACAGACAATTATCATGCACCAGGGTGAGAAACTAGCACAGGAAGATGTCATTTATGGTGTTGCGCCCAAAATGTGGAATGTTCAGAAGGTTCAGCAACTCAAATCGTTGCAACCCCCATGTATTTGGTTTGACTTTGATGACTCCTTCGTCATAAGGCACCTGCTCCAAATACTCCGATGGCACAAGTTCGAGGAACTTCGCACGGTCAGCCACATCCCAACCTTCCAATTTAAGAAAAGGCACCTTTGAAAATATGTCTCCTTCAAATGGCACATTCTTCGGGAGCAACGGTGTGTTGATATGGGATTTGACCTTATCCAGGTCCCTTGTGACTTCCACAGATGGCTTGCGCAGCGCCATATAATTGGGTAGCCACAACATTGGATCGATCTCCTCGACAATTTCCTCTTCAATAATTACTTTGGATTCTTCAGCCATTAGTCTCTTCTATCATAGTCTCTTCTATCACTCAATCGGGGTTGACTTGGGCTTCGAAGTCTTCTTGCACGGAGACTTCCGAGTCTCTGAGGTTTGCCCTTTCTTCATTTTCTGAGGTTGAGTTTTCGGCACAGGTGTTTCTTTAGTGGGCGTCACAGATGGGGTAAGCTTTGTAGCATTCATACTTGCAGGGATCAAATATCCTAACCCTCGTTGGTGCAGTGTCTCAAAAAAGGTTTTTGAGTGCTCTGACATAAACTTAAGCAAATACAATGAGAACAATAGACATAGATCTCTTGGAAAGAAAAGGGAATTAATGCGACCCTACCTGCCATATATATAGTGATGGAGCAGACTAAAAAACCTGATGTCCATTGATGCAGCCTCATAAATGCTAAAAAGGCTCCAAATCTGGCATAATCTCCGCCATAAATGTAGATTAGTCACTCCTCCAAACAGTAATAAAGTTTTCCTATCCATATTGATTGTTCGAACGGCTAGTTTTTGGCCCATCCGCGACTGTTTCAACCTCCTGGCACAACCCCTGTGTGGTTGTCACAGATACATTTTCTTTCTGAAGCTTCATCTCATAGGCATACTTCTCCAACACTTGACAGAGTTCTTTATGGTCCTGTGCCCTCTCACAACTGTCCGGGGCACTAAGACACTTCTCTGACCATATAATCATTTGTCGCATGCACGGATGGGATCATCCCTGTATGGGATCAACCGACTTCCATTCATGTATCCATGAAGGACTTCGCCACTTATGGTAACCAAACATACCACACCTCCTTTTGTTATCTCCTTGACAATATAAGGTCCAAGCCAATGCAATTTGAACTTTCCTGGGTGGCGCACAAACTTGTTTTCATATAGAAAAACCAAATCATCCTCCTTGAAAATCTTTTGTCTGATGTATCTGTCATGTCAAACTTTTTCATGCACTTTTTGCACCTGCTAATGGAAACCAACAATGAATATGTCCTCCTCCAATGCAACTAGTTGTGACAGTCTCTCTTCCATACTATCTTGATCAGCCATGTTAGTTACTGTTGTAATGCGCAGACTAGGGACAATATACTCCATTGGCATAATGAATTCCTATCCATACACCAACCTGAAAGGGGTCTGTCCTGTCAATTTCTTGCATGTAGTTCTATATGCCCACATAACTGCAGGTACACGCACATCCCAATTGTTTTGATTAGCATTGCATACCTTTGTGAGTGCATTCTCCAAAATCTTATTAAAGGCTTCTATCGTGCCATTTTCTTGTGGATGATACAGTGTACTCTTCTGATGGTGCATCTTAAACTCCATTGTCAAGGCTTGAATGGTATCATTCACAAAATGTGCACCCTGGTCACTCATCAAGATCTTAGGACACCCAAAACTTGTCAAGATATTCTCAAAAATTAAGTGCAACTGTCTCTACGCTGCAATCCTTCACAGGCTTATCTTCTGCCCATCTGGTCAAATAATCTGTTGCAGTAATGATATAACGCACACCAGTCTTCTTCCCGGGAGGGTTGATTGGTCCTACAAAGTCAATGGCCCATTTATCAAAAGCATGCAAATTCACTTGTGGTTGTAGTGGCATTTCATCTCTGCGCAAGGGTTTCCCCATTCTCTAACACATATCATAAGTGTGACAATACTCTTTTGCACCATTGTGCACTGTAGGCCACCATAAACCATCCCTCAAATTTTTTTGTGCAGTTGATTTTCTTGCATAGTGACCTCCTGCAACCCCTGCATGTGCTTCTACTAGGATGCTCTGTCTTTCAAACTCCAGCACATAGCGCCTCAATACCTCATCAACTCCCATCTTATACAATTGGCCAGTAATCAAAGTAAAGTTTGTTGCGCGCAAGACCAATTCTTTCTTATGCTTAATTGTATACTTTGTAGGCGTACTGCCAGTGGTCAGAAAGTGGATAATATCTGCGAAGTGGTCATCGACTATTCTAATGGAAAATAGCTACATATTTGGTAATATGTCCTCTAAACTAGTTGGCTCCTCTCCACTTTCAAAGCGCGATAAATGGTATGGACCTGCATTCAATATTCCTAGGTTTACAATCACCTCAAAATCATACTCCTGAAATAATAAGAGTCATCTACAAATCTCCCCCCCCCCAACACAGGCTTGTTGACCAGGTACTTCAAAGAAGAGTGATCAGTGAACATCTTGATATGAACTCCCAACAAATAATGATGAAACTTTTGTAGTGCATAGACCATAGCTAACCCTTCTCTCTCTGATGTTGAGTAGTTGCGCTCATCACTCGACAATTTCTTTCTTGCAAAAGAAAATGGGTGATCTATATCTCCAGCTCCTGGCTATGCGAGTACAGCTCCTAACGCAATTCGTGAAGCATCCATGTGTACATGGTATTCCTTTGTCCTCATCCCAACAAAAAGAGGAGTCCTTTTTCAACAACTTTTCCATCGGCGTGGTAATAAGTGCGTAGCCTTGAATACATTTTATGTAATAGCTAGTATGCCCCAAAATTGAGCGCAATTGCTTCACATTTGTTGGAGCCTCCGAGTTAAAAATAATATAAATATTAGCTCGATCAACCATTAATCCCTATTGACAGAAAATATGACCCAACAAAATCCCAAAAGGGACACAGAATATGCACTTCTTTAGATTCAGTGAGATCTAATGTTTCTAACAACTATCCAACATCAAGCGTAGACTTGAAACATGCTTCTTAAATAAGCCAAATATAGTCAAGTCATCAAAATTTACTTCTAAGAACTTATGTATATACTCCTTAAATGCAGCTACCACCACGCGCGAGAATATAGATGGTGCATTCTTCATACATAATGGCATTACTGTGTATTGGAATGATCCCCATTTTGTCGCAAAGGTTATCTTACTTATGTCTTCAGACACAATTCTTATCTAGTGGTATCCAGAAAATACATCAGTGAGTAAGTAGGCCTCCTGCCCACCCACATTGTCAAATACTTCATCAGAAAATGGATTCAGAAAAGGGTCATTCACACAGGCACCATTCAACTTGTGCAAATCCACACAAATCCTGATTTCTCCTTTGGTATTCTTTTCTTGGACCACCATGGGGCTTACCCAATCATATTCTTCTATTGGTTCAATGATCCTTGCAACAACCATTCTCTCCAGCTCCTCCTTGACCTTTTTTTTATACTTAGGATTCAACCTGTAAGGGCGTTGCTTGACAGGCCTGACATCTAGTTTCAAAGTGATTTTCATCACACCAAGATCCCCAAAAATCCCTTTTAACTCTGAAAAATTTGTGGGAAATAAGTCCTGATATTCAGCGAGTAGTTCCGCAACCTTAGCCATTGTATATTCATTCCACTAATCCCCTATTTTGGAAATATTAGGTTTCTCTTCTGTTCCAATGTTGACTTACCTAATATTCATGGGTCTAGTCACATCTAGAAATTCAACCACAGGCCCAACAACTATGTGTTTATGTTTCTTGGGTCCCCCTAATTATCTTCAATAGTCACGTTCCAAAATTCAACTATATCCTTCATCTGTGCATCCCATGCTGGTAAGGCTCGGTCTTCTGGTTTTTCTGGCATTTCAAATACCACATATTGAATCGTGTGTAAGGCAGTATTGATGAATGGTGATTCGCTCTCAAAACTGAAAGTTAAAACAAAGCTTTCCCTTAGTGTATCCCATTCCATTATGCAACGTCGCAGCTCAACCTCCAGATACCATTTCATAGGTATCCGACTTATAGTATGAATAAATGTATTCACCCATCCTGGTTGCGGCTCTTCTCCCCAAGCTGCAGTCCACCTGGCTAAATGCATGCACATATCTTCTTTTCCTACATAGGTTCCTTCCAACTGGGTATTGGGTTGTTTGAACCATAGTTGCATCATGTGGGTACATTCTTCCCAATCTGAAAATTTGTCCTTGTGCATTTCCCATTAGCGCGTTGGGGTTGAGTGTAGAGCTAAGTCAAGCGCATGGAATCATTGTGTCTCTGGAATTTTTTTTTTGAATTCTTCTAAAAAACAATTGACACTACCTACACCATCATAATAAGGTAATTCTCGAACCTCAGAGGATATGCATTGTAGATATCTAGTGACTTGGTTGCAGCGCAATGTAGAGAATTCATGCAAACGGTTCTACTATTTCTCCAATTCCTCATCTAATTCTAAGTGGCATGAATTATCCCTATCCCAGCTAAGCCTACCATTTGCTGTAGGATTGATCCAATCTTCATCTCTTGCAATTAGCTTGTAGATATGATCAACGTCCTCTTCTGTGCGTACCGGTTCTGTGTATCTTTCTCCTTCTACAGGGTCCAGTGGGACCACAACCTTGGTTCCATTGTTTTCAAACACCATACTTCCATGCTTGAGGTTGATGATAGCATCCATGTCAATAGCCCAATCTAGACCCAACAACGCATGGTATGGATCCGAGTCATCAACTATTTGAATAACTTCAAAGCTAGTCAGTGACTTAAATCCTTCGATATCAACTATGACCCCAGAAAGTCTACCCATTGGGATAATATTCTATTGATTTTCCATGTGCAGTTGTATTGCAGACCATTCCTATTTAGGCTATCCCATTTTTTGCCAAGTTTTCTTTGGTAAGACATTTTCATCAGACCCAAGATCCAAAATGACCTGGTCCATTTCAAACTCACCTATCTGAGCAGTCAGGCGCATCTCTCGGCTAGTTATTCTCTTGTTCTTTTAAATATTATTGAAAACCTTTTTCTCCATCTGAAGCTTCTCTTTCTCGACGCAAATATTAATCAAAGCTTGAAGATTCTCAATTGCCTTCGTATTGCGCAGAAGTTTGTTACAAGCCTACAAAAATGGTTTCATCTTTGCAGACTCAACCCCTTCGACGATATCTATGACAAGATTTCTTAGTACTTTAGATGTTCCAGGATCCACGAAGTCTTTCTTCGATGCAACAAAGGTTTCCTTCTCCCTTTGTAGATTAAACCCTTACTTTTTCTCAGGAGCTCTCCGGAACCCAACATCGGTGACAGGTCTCTTACCTTCTGCTTTATCTTCTCTAGTTGCTACACCGCTCCTGGTCATAATATTTATGCTAGGGTCTTCAGTGCCCGGTTCCACTCTCATCATTTGAACATTCTGCATAGGTGTCTGCGGTTTCTTTTCTTGCATTTTGGCAAACAATACAGAGAAATCTTCAAGAACATGATCAAATCGTCTACAATACCTGCAATATTGTTGTGTTGGGTTCAGGCAGTTGCGCGCATAATGACCAACCTCTCTATAGTTATAAAAAATGAGTTGTCCCCTTCCACGACCAACTCCTCCTCCTCTTCCTTTTCCTCTTCCTGGAAATCCACCGCGCCCAAACGATGATGCAGGAAAATCTGGTCCTCTACCTTCGGCCCGCAATCTATACGAAATAGCCTGCTCAATCATCATATCAAAGCTATGACATTTCTTCTCATCATTTCCCACGGATCAAAAAAATGTGCAGCAAGGTTGTTGTAACTCCGAAATATATTTACCAATCCTAGGGCATAAGTATGTCGTGTGCAGTCCATTCACTTGACAAATCATGCACCATAGTTTGGGAACTTCACTAGGCCCTGCCCCATTTTTAATTGGACTTGGTCCTCCAACTTCCAGATAGTTATTATATATGGGACACTGATCCCTGTGATGCCCTTCAACTTTATAGCGTGTGCACCATACTCTTGTGCACACATCCTTTTCTTTCTCTTTTCGCATAATTTGTATCTTGAAGTGTAATGAAACTAATTGGATTTGGATTTGCTAAGCTCCCACTTGTGTAGATAGTACAGGCGAGGCTTCTAAATTCATGGTGATCTCCACAACTTCAGCCTATGTCACAATCTTCTGTTGGTTTAAGGATTGGCGTAGATGCAACAACAACATAACAATGAACCATTCTTTGTGTTGTGTGTCATCGATAGTAAACCCTCCATCCCTGATGGTGTGCTTCAACCATTGATCTACCTCCCATATAGATTCATTCACTTCTTGATGGATATACTTTAATTTAGTCATGCATTGAGAATATTATTTTGGATTTTTGAGCTGCTCCTTTAATGTGGTTTTATGCTCATCAATAGTTGCATTAGGGTTTGTTGCCATACACCTCATGTACCAATCCAATGCGCGTTCTTGAAATGCAGTAGCCAGTTGTGCTTTCTTAACATTATTATTATTGATCTGCTGCATGTCCACACAAAATCTGCGACGAACCAAAATTGGTCAACATCTTCATTTCCAACACCCTCGAAATTTTTGTAGCTTTATGGAAGTAGCCATATCGACTTCTGGTGGTGGAGGTTGATCTGAAATAGGTGTCTAACTTGTTTTTCTATGCAAGCACCTTATATTCCATTTAAATAATCTAAGGATAGTGCTCATACGTCCATTGGTGCAATTGCATCCTTGTATCAAGTTTATGTGTTTTTTACATGCTTTATGTGTGAGAAATTAATTTTTTTTTTATCTGATTAAATGCATGAAAAACAAACATAAATTTCAAAAAATTAACTAGAAACACACAACAAAAAAATAATAAAGGAGTTCACCCTCAAGTCTTGGGCTACGTCTCCTTGAGCCTCCATCAATGGACTAGGCTCTTTGGGATTAAGATGGTTAAGTTATTTTACAAGCTGATGCTCAAATCCATTGGTTTTCTAGACTATACCAATGGGCTCAGAATACCAAAATACCCCTAGATTGATTGTTCAATAACTGGAAATGGACCATGGTTCCCTTGGGCATGACCTCTTCTGCTGGTGGCCTTGAGCTTCCCTGAGCTATCATGTGGCAGAAAAACCCTTATAAGTCCTCATCTGCTCCTGAAACATGTCTCATTATTTCCAGAACATGTAAAACATACAAAATGCATTGTTCATTCACTCAGAATGACCTTTGGCTCCCTTGGCTATGCCTCCAACACCTGGTGGCACTCGACTACATGAAACTTCTATGTAGAAAAATCACACTTAGAAGTCTCCAAATGATTCTGAAAGCTGCTCCATTAGCTTCAAAAGGTCCAAGATAGTAAAAAATGACTTCATTTGCTAAAATTGGACTCTAGATGCTTTGGAAATGGGCCCAACACCTGATGGCCCTAGCCTTCAAAAATATTCAAACGCACTAAAATTTTACTTGACAAGTCTTACTTGACAATTATCTTGACATGCCTTGCATCGTAAATGGCTATGTCTCTCAACTACTGCTCTCTGGTTGTTGTTGACCCACTTCATCATTGTTGACTACTGTTGACTGATACGTACCCTGATGTACCAAATCGATCTCTATGTACTTGGAAAATTGTTAGTCTTCCCACTGAGAATGAAGTCCCTCTTGCAACATAGGCATACAAGCTTCTTCTTGGAAATCCTCTTATCCAAATTAAACTTGCAATATGAGTGAACTCTTGGTGTCAACACAAGAAACCAACTTGTTCTGCAATGGCTGCAAAACACTTTGCATCTCGTCCTCTTCTCACTGAATAGACCTCAAACTTCCTGCAACATATTGTCACAAGAACACATAATCAATCTTGAAAATAAAACATTATGCAAGAATTGATATGATGACCACCTCGTTTTTGCTCCTTCAAAGCAATGATTGTCACCTCTTGTAACATCAAGTACATGGTGATCTTCTTGCACATTGGTGCATCCAATATCAACTCACAATTGAAAAACACCATCGACTAAATCATAAGTCGATCAACATAATCGACAAAAAGCATGCGACATCAACAGCACAAGTCGACATGAAATATGCAACACAATCGACATAAATCGATATGAAATGTGTGCGACACAATCGACACAAGTCGATAAACATATGTGTAGCACAATCGACACAAATCGATATGAAATGTTTGTGACACAATCGACACAAGTCAATATGAAATGATACATATTGACAACACTCATGCAGGTATCTATTTACAATGAACCTATCACTAGTTCTCTATTTACATATACAAAATCTCATGCATATGTACACTTTTCAACTCTGTCTTTCAAGTACAAATAATTACATAAACCCAAAACATATGAGTGATCATAAGAGCTGAACTGAATGATACATTTCTGCAACATAAATGAGTGACGTACCCATATTTTACACCATCTTGGTGAAATTTTGCAACCTATAGAAATGCCTTCAACCGAACCACATTCACATGCAATCTTGCATCATACAAGTTGTGATAATTTGCTGCAACTTGTCATACTTTCAACAGAAATTCATGCATACATAAGGCTGAAATTTGCATCTATGTACAAAGGAAATGCATGCCTAACTTGGTCAAGAAATCAAGCCATTTCTTACTAAACCACTTCAATGGAAATTTTTCCTGCTGAACATCCTCTTCTTGTGAATCATCTTGACTCACATCGATGATGGAATCTACTGTTGCATTCTTGTCAACATTTTTCTCCACTTGCTTCAAATACTTTGGATGAGTGGTTAGATGCAGTGTCCAACATTGGGTAATGAGATGTCCCTTCTTCTGACAATAAGTGCAAATCTTTTGCATCTTTTGTTCAAGTCGCCTTTGCTTTGACTATTTCCTGTATGCTATCATTCTCTTCCAGCATCTTGAAACTTGATGGTTATACAAACCAAAATATGAGCAACAACTTTTTCTCCCATTCATGCATGCATATTTTTCATGCTTAACATAATCATAAACAACATGATTATAGGAAGAAGTATACCTTGAATGATTCTTTGAATGTTCATATTTTTCACCTTGTTGAGAAGATGAACTTGAAGAGGTTCTAGCTCTCTTTTGAAGACCAACAACAATGTTCATGTCCTTAGAGCTGTCACAACTCACTTGTTCTCTATAAGCTACATGTCTACAAGCATCTTGCTCAACATGGGATTCAAACAATTTCATTCATCTTGATTGCAAACTTTACATGTTTGAGGATTTGAACCTGCAACAAAAGTCCTTCTTGGAACTGTTTCAAGTACCTTCATGGCTTTAGAGCTTTCTCCATAAAATTGTCTAAATCCAAGACCCAAATATTTAGGCCTTTCCTCAACCATAATTGGCTCAACTATTCCTTGTGCATGTTTTCCTAATCCTTTACCTTCATAGCCCATTTTCATAATCAATTTGGACCCTATTCCTCTAGTGTGTTTTTTAAAATAACCTACACATTTATCTTGAGAGGAAATTGAAGAAAAAATTGAATTATTTACCTTTTCTTCAAGCACATGCTTGGCTAAGGCTTCTTTGGCATCATGGAGCTGAATCTCCATCTCATGCATCTTTTGAAGAAGTTCTTGCTTCTCTTTCTTCATGGAAACCAACTGCTCTTGAAGTTTAGTGCTCTCCCTTACATCTTCATACAAATTTTGCACCATATCTATCATGATGTGAAAGTCCTGCAACATCTCTTTATCAAAGAGTCTTGCAAAAGAGGATGGTTTACAATCACCACTTAATGAATTTTCCATCACAATGTAATGAATTAAAGAGCTTCACAACAATTCAAAAAGCTTCAAAAACTTCTTTATTGTGATTTGAGAACCAAGCTCTCAATCTAACTTCTCCTTCACACATAAACTTTCAAACTGTTAAAATCTCCTTGCAAAATTCAACAACCAATAGCTAAACCTAGCTATCCTTGGCTACAATGAGCTAAACTTTCTCTGATACCAACTTGATCTAAAATAGGTGGCTGACTTGTTTTTCTATGTAAGCAACTTCTATTCCATTTAAATAATCTAAGGATCGTGCTCATACGTCCATTTGTGAAATTGCATCCTTGTATCAAGTTTATGTGTTTTTTACATGCTTTATGTGTAAGAAATTGAAACTTGTTTTTAGCTGATTAAATGCATGAACAAAAAACATAAATTGCAGAAAATTAACCAAAAACACACAACAGAAAAATAATAAAGGAGTTCACCCTCAACAATTGGGCTACGTCTCCTTGAGCCTCCATCAATGGACTAGTATCTCTGGGATTAAGATGGTTAAATTATTTTACAAGTTGATGCTCAAATCTATTGGTTTTTCAGACTTAACCAATGGGCCCAGAATACCAAAATACCCCTATATTGACTATTCAATCATTGGAAATGGACCATGGCTCCCTTGGGCATGACCTCTTCTGCTGGTGGCCTTAAGCTTCCCTAAGCTATAATGTGGAAAAAACACCCTTATAATTCCTCATCTGCTCCTAAAACCTATCTCATTGTTTCCAGAACATGTCAAACATACAAAATTTACTTTTCATTCACTCAGAATGACCTCTGTCTCCCCTGGCTATGCCTCCAACACCTGGTGGCACTGGGCTCCATCAAACTTCCTTGTACCAAAATCACACTTAGAAGTCTCCAAATGCTTCTGAAAGTTGCTCCATTGGCTTCAGAAGGTCCAAGATAGTAAAAAATTACTATTCATTTTCTGAAATTGGACTCTGGATGCTATGGAAATGGCCCCAACACTTGATGGCCCTAGCCTTCAAAAATATCCAAACACAATAAAACACCTGAAGATGACCTTTTCTGCCTCTGCAACCTACTCCATTGAGTTCCTATCATGCCAATTAGACCATAATGACTTTTACTGAGCTCAATTTGGTTGAAAATTGAGTGAGTTCTGACCAAAACCAAATTTGCCCCAATTTTCTCCTCCAAAACTGGAGAGACTGCCAGTTAATTTTCTAAATTTAGAAATCCCGCCAAGTTTGGCGTTGCATTCACAATTCTGCCAGTCTAAGCACCAGATTAATTAGCGCTAATCCTAGATTAGCGGGCATATAAGTATGGTTTATTGATAAGCCTGTTTTATGCGCTAATTGCATCTTATCGTCACCAATCCATGTTTTAAATTAATTAAACGTGCTTAGGAAAATCCCATCGGTTTCACTGATTGGCACATGGTTCTTGAGCTGTGGCCACATGGGGAGGGGACTGGCCCCCTCCAACCCCCAATGGTCGAGCGGTTGAAATTTAAATACACGCGGAGAATTATAGGTGTAAGAAACACCGTGTAGAAGAAGTGGTAGAGGCGTTGGTTGGCCGCCGTGAGGTCAGGGGTTGTAGCCCCCACTCCGCCATAAGATTTTACACAATAATACAATTAACTTCTCTACCATATTTTTCGGTCCTACCAGGTTTGGGCCTCCGCCATTTGTATATAGAAGCTCTTCTAACTTTGGTGGAGTCCACCGAATAATGGGTTTGAAACTATATATATATATATATATATATATATATATATATATATATATATATATATATATATATATATATATATATATATTAAAAAATTCCACCATATAGACTAAGGTCCAATCCACATAATTCGACCCCCATAAGTTAGGATATGGCCCACCAGAGAGGACACGTGGCACCCTCTGGTTGGGCTATAATCCAACCTCTTAAAAAAATTTCAAATTCCAACTTAGGAAGAATTGGAGGTCATTCGGAAATTTCTCTCTTTACTGAACCCATATAGCGAATCTGAAGATGACACTTGTCACAGTGCCACTGGCTGCAATCTGGAAAATATTCCTACAATGCTCATTGTACCTTCCACATCAGCACTGTACCTGTTCTGCTAATTTTTGTGCCTGTTTTGGAAAACGAACAATAAACAATAACTCAGTCATACGAACTCGGATTTTGATGAAACAAGTTGCGCCAAAATCCTGGCGACGAAATCTATCCGGTCGTTCAGGTTTGAAGTAATTTTGAGCACTTTGAAATTGTAGCTAATTTTAGGCCCTAATCCAAATTCTGATAAGAGGTGGACGTGGGGTGCATGAATTATTAGTGTGAGATGAATTTGGATGTGGAATAGGTGGGATCTAAACTATGGCCAATGACCCAGAAGTACTTTGATCTTGCAATTCCTCTTCTTCTGAGTGCACAGATTCACCAGAGCTACTTGTTTCAGACTCCTCGTCACTGTCGGATTTACCTTTAAGAGGGTTATAAACAAAATATTCTTCTAGGTCTACCCTGTAAGTTTTTCCACTGTGCGTAGTCAGACCTCTTCGGGAAATTCACTCAATGTGGTTGCACATAGTACCCTTTTCACATAAAACAATTTTAATCCACAATTTCAGCTTCAAAGTATGATACAAAAGTATCAATAGCAAATTCAGTCACAAACCCACTTAGAACGCTATCAATCCAATAATCCACTATGCAGGTAATTTTATTGCTAGATTTCTCCAACTACTAAACCAACTCAGGAGTCCACATGGTGATGGCATCGTCCTTTGCACATGTATGGAACTCAGCAAGCCGAGATAACCACTCTTGCAAATTAATTGCAAAGGAAGCAAAGAAAATTACATGGATCTTTTTATAGATATACATGTTCTCCCAATCCTCATCAGACAACTTAGGGTTTCTGTTTTCTTGGATTGCAAATTCGTGCACCTTATTATCAAGCCAATCTTGCAGTTCATTATTTGTTGGATGCCACAACATCAAATCTCCCTCAAACAGATCTCGGTCCCGAAAATAGAACCATTTGTTGGCTTGAGGGGTCCTAACCCAGGTTCAGAGTGTTCTATGCAACCAACAAAACCATCCAACTACTGACCCTTTTGGCAGTGATCTGCTTGCGCAGACCAAAGTCTCACCTGAAGCAGTATGGGGGGGTGCTAGAAACAGGTTTCCGCACCCTGAGGGAGCATTTTATTTGTGGTTTAACCTTACTCATCTAATGTAAGGCTTATCGACCTGCGCGGAACTTCACAGAAAATAGATCTAAGCGCGGATGGAACCCTTAACAGATACACACCAAAAGATTATTATACTTCAGTAATATATAGCTTATCATAGAAAAAACAATACTCACGCAATCACATATAAGTAAAACTCTTAACGAAGATGTAATCCTTACACTAACACAGAGATATTTTCACAGATAATTAACTCAGATAAATGTGCATTCAACAGAAACATGTCTACAGATAATTAACATAGTCATGCATAAACACAGAAATTGCAACAAAGTTCGCCAAAACTTCTTCTTTATTAATTAATCTTCAACCCAATACAATTTCTTCCATCTGTGCACACAAAGCAGAGTCCTTCCGCACAGCTCAGGACTAGGGCTCAGCGCACACGGCCAGCAGGAGCCTTTCTACCCAGACCGAATACAAACTAGCTCAAAACATCAACATAACATCACTAAACTTAAATTTTATGTCCTACTCAACTCAACTTATTACATATTTATATAACTTCGATGCACACTTAACATGGTCTCAAACCATGGTTTAAGACTCATGGTTTCCCTTTTTACCAATTACAATTATAAAGGAGCTTTGACCCGCCCCAAATCCCCTTGAATTTTGTGCGCAACGCGTTTCAAAAAACACTTTAACCAAAATTATACAAAACACTTGACCTTAGGGACCCCATCCCAACGCAACTTGAATGCCTTATCACCAATCTTTTCTAAAATTCTGAATGGACCATATCGAAATGGTTTCAGTTTTTTATCTTCTCCTTGAAGCCGTTCTTTGCTAATGTGAAGCCAAAATTCATCACCAACTTGGAATTTTTGATCTAAACAATGCATATTGTGGCTTGTCTTGTACTTGAGTTGGCTCTTTTCCAAATTTTCTTGGACTGCTTGATGCACTAATTGGATTTGTTCAATGAACCTCTTAGCTTTGTCTATGTCACTATGACAATCGATAGTAACATCCTTTCCAAAAATGAAGTCCAAAGGAGATTTAGTCAAGTAGATGGAATATTCCTCAAATAGTGATGTTTTAGTTGAAGAGTGCTTTACCGGGTTGCAAGCATGCTGAATGTAGTGCAAGTTTTCATCCCACAACTTAGGATTTGTTAGGTCCCTATATCACTAGTATAGTCCCTTATTATTGTTAGTGTAACCCCCTTATTGTTATTATTGTACCCTTGTAACCCCCATTTTGTTATTATTGTGCCCTTAAATTATTATTGTTAGGTCGGCTAGGATTACATTGTGACCCACTAGGATTACATTATGGCCCCATGGACTTCTATATATAGAAAGGAGGTTTTGTAAATTGTATCCATCCAAGAATTGTTCATTTATGTAATGTATTGGAGGTTTCCCCCTCGAAGTGGCTTATTTCTAAGGCGTTTATATCTTTTTTCTTCTATTTTTGGAGCTGGTTACACAACATTTGGTATCAGAGCTTTGGATTCTAGGGTTTCGCTGCTCCAAACAGGTCATCGTGGAATTTTCGCTATAACGTTTTTTCTACGGAGTTTCAGAAGTTGAAATTTTTAGGGTGCGAAACCAAAATCCTGAGGAAGATTGTCTAAAAATTTCGGAGCTTGGTTCGCAATATTTTCGGAGATATGATCTGTGGAAGTTAGGTCTTTTTTTAGGTTCCTAAACAGGTCATTGTGGACTTTGCGCTATAGATTTTTTCTGAAGGTTCAGAATCGATACTCGTATGGTGCTAAAAGAAAACTAAAATCTGAGAAATTCTCAAAAAATTTGAGCTTGGTTCGCAATATTTTTGGATTATAGAAGTGTGAGTAATTATAATTGCAGGCTCGTGAATTCATCTCAAAGAGTGATCGTAGGAAAATTTCAATAACTCTCTCTGAAGCGAGTGGATTTGAGTCTTGGTAAAAGTGGTCGCAAGTACACTTGGCTATTAGTTTTGCAGTTTATCCAATTTAGGAGACAAAGACAAAAACGGTGACCGTGGGAAGTCCTACAAGTTTAACTCTAATGAAGCAGGTCCAAAATTGGGTCATTGTGGAATTGGACATAACTTTGTCTTGGGGAATTCACCAAATTAGATCAGACACGTGGCATTTGAAAGAAGCTTTAGAGGGCTACTACAGGGCTGAATTTTAGATATTGAAGATTTTCAATTACAAAGATAATTCAATTTCAATATCGAGCTCCTCAAAGCAAGTAAAAGGTGTGTATTCTTTTTCCGAATTGCATAAGTCTTGTTTGAAGAATCAAGTTGAATTGATTCCAAGGGCATATTGTAGAATATGTATCAATATTGGATTCTAAATGGTGCCTAAAAAGAATTCAACACCCATTAAGCCTTCAGAAGGCTCTACCATGACTCATGAAGATGAAGAATTGCAACATGATCTATCAAAATTAC
Source organism: Pinus albicaulis (assembly GCA_034641835.2). Taxonomy (NCBI): domain Eukaryota; kingdom Viridiplantae; phylum Streptophyta; class Pinopsida; order Pinales; family Pinaceae; genus Pinus; species Pinus albicaulis. The sequence continues at coordinate 69,507,594 of CM076577.1, read as the reverse complement.
AAGAGCAAGTGCAACAAATTTCACTCTCGCAAAGAGCAACAAAAAATGAAATGGAAGTTTTGAAGAAAGGCGTGGAAGTGAAGATGGACGATTTGAAGAAAGGCATGGAAGCTAAGATGGATGGCGTGGAAGTGAAGATGGACGGTTTGAAGAAAGGCGTGGAAGCTAAGATGGATGGCGTGGAAGCTAAGATGGATGGAATGGAAGCTGGCATGGAATCTAAGATGGATGACATGGAAGCTAAGATCGATGAGAAAATAGAAAACATGAATAATTTTCTAAAAGCAGACATGGAAGGTTTGACAAAGTTGATACAAGAAAGGTTTCCTAATGGTGAAAGGATAGTAGAAGAACCTCATGATGAGAACAAAATAAATGTTAATTGTGATTTCATAAACTCTAATGTTGGCGGGAAGAACCACCATATTCCAAAGATGGATATGAGGAAGTTTGATGGAAAGGATCCTGTAACATGGATACTACAGATGGAGCAATATTTTGATCTCCATAACGTACAAAACACACAAAAGTTACGCATTGCAACTTTACATTTAGAACAAAATACATTTGTATGGTATCAATGGCTTTGCTCCCGTAAAAAAATTGTCACTTGGTCAATTTTTACGGAGGAAATGATAGCACATTATGAGGATACAAAGAGCAACACCTTCTTTAGCCAATTGATAAATCTCAAACAAAAGGATTTAGTGGGGTAGCACATTGAGGACTTCCAAAAATTGAATATAAGGGTAACTGATATTCCAGAGGAACACGGGATTGATCTCTTCATAGGCACTTTAAAGGATAACATCCAACATGAAGTTCGTGTTCTGGAACCTGATTCATTGGAGAAGGCATTCAGGTTGGAAAGAAAAGTTGAATGTAAAATTATGGCGACAAGGAAGCCTACCACTCAATTCTATAAAGAAAGAAGTGTTGCTACACCTAGATTTCCACAACCTACAAGGTTGACACCACAAAAATTGGAAGAAAAAAGAGCAAAAGGGCTTTGCTACAGTTGTGATAGCAAATACACCAAAGGTCATAAGTGTGCTGAAAACAAATTATTTTACATAGATTGTGAAGAAGAAGAAGAAAATGAACAAGAAGAGGATACACACCAGAAACCAGCCATAGAAGAGGAAGAAATGAATCCGACCATATCATGTAATGCATTGGCAGGAATTACCACTCCTCAAACTCTCAAGATAGCAGGACAGATCAAGAAGAAAAAGGTAATAGTGTTGATTGATTCGGGTAGCACCCATAATTTTATTCATTGTAAGGTAGCCAAGGAATTAAATTGTTTCCTATACCCAGCACCAGAATGTCAAGTGATGGTTGCAAATGGAGGAACTATAAATTTCTCTGGAAAATGCCATAATATTAAGCTAACCATGGGGAATATGTATTGACTAGTCCAATGCTTTCCATTCCTATGGGAGGTGCTGATGTTGTACTAGGAGTACAATGGTTACAATCTTTGGGGACGATAGCTTTTAATTTTCAAGAACTTTTCTTGAAATTTTTTTGAGAAGGAAAGGAAGTCGAATTACGGGGTATTGAAGGGAAGCCGGGAAGGATAATAAGCTCTAATGTCATGACAAAGCTTCTAAAGAAAGAACAACGAAGCGTAATTGCACAATTATGCTCACTAGAAGTTCCGACATCAAAATCATCTATTTCTGCAGATCTCCAACAAGTCTTGGACAATCATTCCAAGGTGTTTGAAACTCCCAAAGGACTCCCACCTGTTCGTGATCATGATCATGCTATTCATTTGATTCCAGGAAGTGTTCCTCCAAACATCAGGCCTTATAGATATCCTTACTTCCAAAAGAGCGAAATTGAACGTATGATTGCAGAAATGTTAGAGGCGGGTATAGTTCAACCTAGTCAAAGTTCTTTCTCTGCTCCTGTAGTATTGGTACACAAGGATGGATCATGGCGAATGTGTTTGGATTATAGGGAGCTCAATAATCTCACCATTAAAGATAAATTTCCCATTCCTGTGATTGATGAATTATTAGATGAATTACATGGAGCAAATTATTTTACCAAGTTGGATCTTCGTTCGGGATATCATCAAATTAGAATGAAGACTGAAGATATTCCAAAAATAGCATTTCGAACTCATGAGGGTCATTATGAATTTTTGGTCATGCCTTTTGGCCTTACCAATGCACCTTCTACATTTCAGGGTTGATGAATTCCATTTTCAAACCCTTCCTTAGAAAATTTGTGCTAGTATTTTTTGATGATATACTAATCTACAGCAGGTCTTGGAAGGATCATGTTGAACATGTTGACAGGGTGCTCAAACTATTGCAGGAGAAACAATTATATGCAAAAAAATCCAAATGTTTCTTTGGAGTACAAGAGGTGGAATATCTGGGTCATATTGTATCTCACGAGGGTGTTAAAGTAGACCCTAACAAAATTAAAGCCAGTAAGGAATGATGTTGGTACTATTTTATTGCTACCCTTTTCTCTTAAAAATCCATCATTTATCTATCATTTTTCTCCATAAACTTCCCATGAGTCCATTGAAATTGATTAGTGAGGCATTATAGTTGTTATTTTGCATTAAATTTAATTTACTGGAGTTTTTATGTTAAAATTTGGAATTTTTCAACAAAATTACGGGATGTAGTGACTTCTTGTGTAATCGATTTTATGTTGTGACATGTGGCATGACGGGAAAATCGAAATAGAATCTGACCTGGGTGCAGTCTAGGATGTAGTTTTCATGGTTTAAAGAAGAAATCTATTTAGCATCGAATTTGGGGTTCCTGGATATATGGTCAAAGACGGTCAAACTCAGCCTCTTCAGCAGAAAAATCAGAAGCTATAACGATGTACTTGATCTTTTGCTTAAAGTTAGGAATTTTAAACTGATTCGAACTATGTTGGAATCAGTTAGGAGGAAAGAAGAATTCTACATTTCAGGGTTGATGAATTCCATTTTCAAACCCTTCCTTAGAAAATTTGTGCTAGTATTTTTTGATGATATACTAATCTACAGCAGGTCTTGGAAGGATCATGTTGAACATGTTGACAGGGTGCTCAAACTATTGCGGGAGAAACAATTATATGCAAAAACATCCAAATATTTCTTTGGAGTACAAGAGGTGGAATATATGGGTCATATTGTATCTCACGAGGGTGTTAAGGTAGACCCTAACAAAATTAAAGCCATTAAGGAATGGAAAGTCCCCACAACCATAAATCAGTTGCGAGGATTTCTCGGGTTAACAGGGTATTATCGCAAGTTTGTTAAGAATTATGGGAGAATAGCAGCACCTCTAACAACATTATTGAAGAAAGATGCATTTTCATGGACTCCTGAAGCAACTAAGGCCTTTGAACGTCTTAAAGAGGCAATGTGCCTAGCACCAATCTTAGCTACACCAGACTTTACAAAAACCTTTATTGTGGAATGTGATGCCTCAGGAAATGGAATTGGTGCAGTTTTAATGCAGGAAGGAAGACCCATTGCTTTTGAAAGTCGTCCAATCAAAGGAAAGTATTTACAGAAACCTATTTATGAAAAGGAAATGTTAGCAATACTACATGCACTAAAGAAATGGCGAACTTACCTAATGGGAAGACACTTCAAGGTAAAAACTGATCATGATAGTCTTAAACACTTTTTGGAACAAAGACTATCGTCGGAAGAACAGAAAAAATGGGTCACAAAGATGTTGGGTTATGACTTTGAAATAATCTACAAAAAAGGAAAGCTTAATGTTGTTGCAGATGCACTCTCAAGAAAGAATGAAGAGGTGGAAGCATTGCTTTGTACCATTTCTATTATCCAACCAGATTGGATAACTGAAGCAAGAGATGAATGGAAGAAGGACAAAGATGTATGGATACTCATTCAAAAGTTGCAGCAAGATCCTAGTACATCTGATACATTTAGTTGGAAAAATGATTCCTTATGGTACAAAGATCGCTTATAACTTTGTAAGAATTCCCAACTAAAACAAAAGATTCTTCTGGAATTGCACACTTCTCCTTTAGGAGGACACTCAGGATTTTTAAAAACTTACCATGGGGTGAAGAAAGAATTTTTTTGGGATGGCCTTAAATCTGATATTCAAAAGTTTGTGGCGGAATGTTTGGTTTTCCAGCAGAATAAAGTGGAAACAATTAATACCCCGGGACTTCTACAACCTTTATCCATTCCAAGTCAACGTTGGGAGGAGATTTCAATGGATTTTATCACAGGTTTACCTAAGTCCGAAGGAAAGAGTGTCATCATGGTGGTAGTTGATAGACTTACCAAGTATGCACACTTTTGTGCATTATCTTATCCATTTAAAGCAAGTACGGTTGCTACTACATTTATGGATAGAATTCAAAAGCTACATGGAAGCCCAAGGGTTATTGTGAGCGACAGAGATCCCATTTTTACTGGAAATTTTGGACGGAGTTATTTTCTTGTTTGGGTACTCAATTAGCTCATAGCTCATCTTATCATCCTCAATCTGATGGTCAAGCTGAGATAGTAAATAAATGTTTGGAAGGATATCTTCGTTGTTTTGTATCTGATAAACAAACACAATGGGTCAAGTGGTTACCTCTCTTTGAATGGTGGTATAACACTTCCTTCCATACTGCAGCAAAAATGACCCCATTTATGGCACTTTATGGATATCATCCACCATCCATCACATCATCTTTAAGAGAAAATTCTAAGGTTCAAGCGGTGGAAGATCACATCGAGCATCAGCAAGAAGTTCTCCAACTCTTAAAGGATAACTTTAATTTGGCACAAAATCGAATGAAACAACAGGCAGATCAACATCGCAGCGAGAGAAGTTTTGATGTAGGAGATTGGGTATTTTTACGGCTACAACCATACAAACAAATGTCCCTGAAGCAAGCTAAGAAGGATAATAAATTATCGCCAAAGTACTATGGTCCTTACAAGGTGTTGCAAAAGATTGGTACTATGGCATACAAATTGGAGCTTCCTGCTTCTTGGCGAGTACATCCAGTTTTCCATGTTTCATGCTTAAAGAAGGTTATAGGTGAAAATCTTCCAGTTCAAACAATATTGCCAGAACTTGATGAGGAAGGAAAAATCATATTGGAACCTGAAGCGGTCATGGAAACAAGAACTCGACAACTACGGAATCGATCAATTTCGGAGTATCTCATCAAGTGGAAGAACTTACCCACTGAAGATTCTACATGGGAGGATGAGAATTTTATACAGAAGCACCCGGAGCTACTCAAGTGTTGAGGACAACACTTTTTTTGAAGGAGAGGGGCATGTTAGGTCCCTATATCACTAGTATAGCCCCTTATTATTGTTAGTGTAATCCCCTTATTGTTATTAGTGTACCCTTGTAACCCCCATTTTGTTATTATTGTGTCCTTAAATTATTATTGTTAGGTCGGCTAGGATTACATTGTGGCCCACTAGGATTATATTATGGCCCCATGGACTCCTATATATAGAAAGGAGGTTTTGTGAATTGTATCATCCAAGAATTGTTCATTCATGTAATGTATTGGAGGTTGCCCCCTCGAAGTGGCTCATTTCTAAGGCGTGAATATCTCTTTTCTTCTCTCTTTAGAGCTGGTTACACAACATGGGCGCAACCATCCAACTAAGATCAAATAAATGGACTCAGGTATGGTCGCAGCCATCCAGTAAGTGAGTCATGTACATAATGATAATAATCCACAATCGCAGCCTGGATTACAACAGACACAATCCAGGGTCTTGCGCTCCATCTCGACCCAACAAAGTACAATTTCAAGCACGTGAATATGTGAGCTGAAGTCGAACATGCAAGAACATCGTCGGATTACCAGCCAATGATGAAAGCTGTTAACCGACGCGAGAGAAACCACCAATAATGACAATGGTCCTCAAGGTACTACAGGTACAATCTACGGCGTGCGAATAAATGAGTTGGCGTCGAACACCCGCAGAATCACTCGATCGGAGGCCAATGATGAAAACCTCTCGTCGAATGCGACGAACCTGCCATTGAGGCATGCAGGCTCCAAGGTACCATAAGGAGTCTCTAGACCAACTTCCTGGATAATGAGTTGATGTCGACAGGAAGTGACCTTGATCGAAGGTGGGCCATAATGTTTCCCACATCATCGACATGAGACAGAGGAACATGATGTTTTTGTTGTGAATCAAGATCGTATGAGAAACAGAGGAAGGTTGATATTTGCAGAGGCCAACTTCTCTTGAACATATAAACGGCACGACGGTGGACTTGGCAGTATTTGACATCAACGGATCAGAGGTCATGGCGACGAGGCAGTGAACAGATGAGAGGTCAAAGGGATTACCCAAACCCACGGAGGCAAAGTGAAGCAACGAGATGAGATGTCCCCAACCCGACACGAATGCAGACAAGTGCCATGTTCAAGAGCGACATACTGCCGACGACAACGACGATGGTTCCATTTTTCCCCCACCATTTCTGGCGAGTACCCCAATTATTTTTGATAACAAGCTTGAAGGGGATAGCATATGCTTATGATATAAGTCCGCCCTTCGGGCGAATCCATCCTAGTGCATTTAACGAGTCCTAGGAAGGAGAAACTCGGAGAATGTCATTTCGACTGGATCCGATGTCATCAGGGTTTAACGAGTCTGACAAAGGAAGAACTCGGCGTCTTTTCATGTTTAGAGAGTTTGAAAAGACAGCAGAAAAGTAAACTCCACAGGTCCCTTTTCGTAAATAGTTCCTCAGATCAGAAAAGGTAGAAAACAATATCCGAGAAAACCTCCTAGTCGCGATAGGCTAGGGTATTCCTTTTTCGTAATCAATCTATCCCAGCCCGAAAAAGGGGTAAACGTATACTGGGTAGATGTCGATTCGTGTCCATTTTAACGAGATCAAAACGACAAGGGCCTCGACAATATTTTCATGTTTAGAGAGTCAGAAAAGAGCTGAAAGATGACTCCAAAGTGACTTTTTCGTGTATTTACCGAGTCCGAAAAAGTATAAAATACAACTCGTTTCCATCTTTTAAGTCGCAAAAACCTGCTGCTGCACATACCAAGCAAGCGTAAAATCCATTTTCGACATAATATATGCAAATATTTGACAAAAATAACTTTTAAAGCTCATTTAACGTGAAAAAGTTATAAATAT